>VMDO01007837.1:0-88412 GCA_007922755.1 Pedetes capensis
GGGGGCTTATGGTTGGATAAGGGGCTCCACTGGAGGCAGAGTGTTAAGAAGAGGGAGAGAATTCTGAGGTGGGTGGGGCTTGGTTGTGGGCGGGACTCCACAGTCAGGTGAGACGCCTTTGGGCCGTGTCAAGGTTAAGGTTGGCCCACGGCTTCGAAGGCAAATTGGAGCTCCGACCTCCTCTCCAGGGCGCCAAACAAAGACTGCAGATTGGGACGCTGGCTGCCCAGGAATGCGAATGGATTTTATGGCTTCTTGGGGGTGCGGTGAGTGGGGTGTGACCGTGCGTGCCCTCTCGGTTCCCTCATTTGCCTTCGCAGGAGACGCCAACCAACGAGCTGAGCGTCCAGTCCCCGCCCGAGGGGGACACGGACCCGTCAACGCCCCCAGCGCCCCCGACGCCTCCCCACCCCGCCACCCCCGGAGATGGGTTTCCCAGCAGCGACAGCGGCTTTGGTGAGGAGCGAGGACGGCGGGGGCGGGGCTGGGGGCTGGTCCTGCGGGGCAGGCCGGGGTCTGAGGCCTCCCGCTCTCTCCCGCAGGCGGCAGTTTCGAGTGGGCGGAGGATTTCCCCCTCCTCCCCCCGCCCGGCCCCCCCCTGTGCTTCTCCCGCTTCTCCGTCTCGCCTGCACTGGAGACCCCGGGGCCTCCCGCCCGGGCCCCCGACGCCCGGCCCGCAGGTACCGTGCCGCAGGCCCTGGCCCTGCCCCGCGTGTGCCTCCCCGCGAGGGTCCCCACGCGCGCCCACTTGCGCGTGTTTGCCCCGCTTCCGGGCGCGGACTCCTGCCTGGCGCCCGCTGGATTCCTATCGCACCTCCGCGGGTCGGAGGGGACGCGGCCAGGGACCCCCTGATAGCGACACTCGCGGCAGCCCTCAGCTCCCTGTGGGCGGGGCAGTGCACTCGCCACGTTTTAGCCTCTTTAATCCTCGCTGTGATTCCATGGCGTGGGTTCTCGCCTCGTCTTCATTTTACAAAAGGGGAGACTGAGGCACCGTGGTTTGTCGCACTGGGATTCAACTCCCAGCTGCTGGCCTCCGAGTCCGGGCTTCTCCAGCCCTCACCATGTCCGTGACATGTCACGTGCACCATATTGCTGACCCTCACGGTCACCTTGGGAGAGGGTAATGGCACCATGTTGGTGACTACTGGGAACAAAAAAGCCCCTGAACAGGGGCGGGGCAAGTCTCAGGCAGGCCTGGGGCTGGGTTGCTCTCTGCTGCCCCCTGCTGCACGTTCTGGGAACACCTTGGGATGCCTCCCAAATCTTCCTGAGTTTTGGTGGCGGCCCTGCCATTGCCCGGCTGTGGGAGCTGGGGCCAGCCACCTTCCCTTTCTCCCTCAGTTTTCTTCTCTGCAGTGTGGGGCTAATAGGACCCAACTCCTGAGAGTGTTGAGGGCACTAAATGGCTCAGTCCTCCCATGTGGCCATGCAGGGCCTGGCCGCAGCCGTGGGCTCTGACTGTGGGCTGTTGCTGTGTGTAGAGGAGTTGGTGTTTATCAAGCCTGCACTGTGCAGGGCACTCGGACCCGGTGCCGAGTGCGATCTGAGAGCCCTTCCTGGCCCTGCTGCGACCCGGGCCATCCGTTCTCCCAGCATGAGAACTGCAAACCCAGAGGTGCCGAGAAAGCGCAGGACAGAGGTTCTGGCCTCCTGGTAGAGGTGTCATTTGGCCCGGGGCTCCAAGGGCTGGCTGTCACACCAGTTAGGGGAAGGGGACACTGAGCCAGCAGAGGGACGGCTTGCACAGAGACCTGGAGGCAGGTTCAAGGAAGAGAAGGGAAGCCGGTGTGGCTGGGGCTCCTTCGAGTGTGGGATACAGGGGTGAGGCGAGGAGACAGGCAGGCCAGCAGGGCTGGGAGTGGACTTTGTCCTGGGGGTGATAGGGAGACATGGAGGACTGTAAGCCAGGGGCCTGCTCACTTTGGGTACAGGAAAAGTCCTTGGGGGCTCTATGAGGCCCAAAGAGGGGAGATTATGGAGACCAGGTGGCTGGGGAGAGGCTGGGTCCAGGAGGGAGACGTTGATGAGCTGGCCCTGGGGACAGAGACGAGGGCAGGGCCACTTCCTCCCTGTCCCCCCATCTCAGGGCCCCCATGAGGAGAGGGTGCCGTGGGTCCCAGGCACATGGTGAGTCAGGCTGGAGTCTGACCTCACCCCTAGTTGCCAGGAGCCAAGGTCAGTGCCCACTTGTGCGAAACCCCAGATCTCGGCAAGGACTGGAGGCCCGGAGGCCACGTGGGGGCCTGGGTGCTTACTGTGTGCCGGGCTCAGCCCCTGATCCCAGAGTCTCCAGTCCTGTGAAAAGGAGCCTAGGGTCTTGCTTCCTACTTAAAGGGGAAACTGAGGCCCTGGAACAGGGTGTTGGGGGGCTGGCTTGACCCAAGCCCCCAAGTGGGACATGCAGGCCACAGCCTTGGTGTGGTCCTCAGGGAAGCCCACAGGGGAGAAGCGAGTTTGGTGACAAGCGGGGACGATGCTTGTGTCACCCACCTTAGGAGATGTAGAAGGATATTCAGAAGGACATATTCAGGGGGTGACAGAGTGAGTCAGAATGGTTGGAGAAGGCCCCTGAGGAGAGGGCACTGCAGCAAGGAACTTAGCCACCTGGAAAGAACATCCCAGGCAACAAGTGCAAAGGCCCCGGGGTAGGACACTGCTCAGAGGACTGCAGGCTGGTGTGGCTGGAGCACAAGGGAGAAGAGGGTGGGTGAGGCCAGGTGGGACCAGGAAGGTAGTGAGGGCCTAGTGGCCACGGCCGGTGCGTTGCTCTTACCAGGTCAAGCCTGGAGCCTGTCCATCAGCAATTGTTTTTCTCTCATCACCATCCAGGCCCCGTGGAGAACTGACTTCCGAAAGACCCGAGCCTCCTGCACCCACGGAAGAGGGGCTGAGGGTAGAAGCCTCTGCTGATGATGGAGCCACGGCAGCCCGTGCAGATGCTGCCTCTGGGGAGGCCCCCGATGCTGGGCCCTCCCCCTCCCCTACTGCGTGCCCCACGGGAGGCCTGGGCCCCGCGCCCCCCAGCCCCCCAGATGGCTCTTCAGACCCCACCGACCCGCTCGGTGCCACGTGAGGCCGGGAGCACCTGCCCTCCCTGGGTCGCCACGTCCTCGGAACCGAGCTGAGCTCCTCTGGGCCTGGAGCCCCTTGGCGCAGCAGACGCCCCTCCATGCCCACCCTGCCCTGCGGCCACAGGTTGGCGGGTGGACCCGTCGCGCAGCGCCCTCCCCTCCCAGCCCCGTCCTGGGGCCTCCGGCTCGAACCTTCGCGTGACGTTTTCACATTATTTAAAAAAAGACAAAGCAATTTTTTTGAGGAAAGCGGGGCCTGAGTGTGTCTGAGGAGGAGGGGGCAACCCTCATTTGGGGCGCATGGGACACCAGGGAAGCTTCGGCTACCTTTTCCAGCCGCAGCCTCAGTGATCCTTGAGGTCAGAGAGTGGCCTGTGTGAGTGCGAGGCACAGCTGTCCCAGGGTGTGACCACTGGCGAGAGCTCAGAAATGACCTGCAGACTCCCTGCTTGGGGTCGTGACAGCGTACAGAGGCCGCCTCAGATCACCACTGCCAGCCTCTGCGCATGGCTGTGCCTCAGTTTACCTGTCTCTCCACATGACTGCCCCCCTCCCCGACATACACCAGGCCCCTGTCTCTGCTGGGGTTCTGAGCCTGCCTTGGGCCCTTGCCCCATCCCACCCATCTCCAGTCTTCCCCTCCGCCCTCTCCCCGACTCCGTCTGCCTCCTGACCAGGGGCCTCCCTTGCCTGCCTGCTCTGCGCTTCAGAGCCTGCTTGTCCCCACCCTGGGACCAGATCCCATGGCACACTGGAGGCTGTCTGGATGACGGCAGCGGGATAGGCAAGGGCCAGGTCCCGGTTGGGTGCTGTGGACTCTGGGTTAGCATCGTGGCAGTGAAGGCTCTGGGTCATGGGTACATCCCCAGGGTGGAGGTTCTGCCTCACATCACTGCCTGGCACGTGGGCTGCTTCTCGCGATCTTGCAGCCTGCCTGCCCAGGGTGGGGTGCGGGGACCCAAGCCAGGGAGGGCAGGAGCTGGGGGAACCCCTAGGTCTGAGGGAGGAGACGGGGCCTGGACCAGGGGTCTGAAGGAGCAGGGCTGGGCGGTTCACTGTAGCTATCGTAAGGGCGGGGGCTGGAATTTAGCTCAGTTGGTAGAGCGCCGCTCTGCAGTCTCTGAGATCCTGAGTTTGAATCCCAACACCGCAAAAATGGGAGAAGGACCTAGCGATCCACTCCCAAGGCAATCCCGAAATAGTCAACCATCGGAAACCCTATGAGGTTTGCTATGAGTCGGACACGACTCGACGGCACCTAACTAAATCGTAAGGGCATACCTCACCTTTGCTGGCTTAAACCACAGGAATGTATTGTCTCACTGCTTGAGAGGCTGGACGTCCAAGATCCATAGCAGCAGGCGTCCGTCCCTGCCCTGCTCCTCTGCTCCCCGCCTGGCCTCGGGCCTCTCTCTCTTGTACTTGCTCCACCCCCTGTCGTCTCTACATGGCGTCCTCCCAGCCACATACCCCTCTTTATGAGGACAGCGAGCATGTTGGATGAGGCCCACAGTAATGACTTCATCTTAATGGATGACTTTTGTAATAACCACGTTCCCAGCTAAGATCGCATTCTGAGGAACGGGGTCTGACTTAGGAACTCCGGGGTCTGGGGTGAGGAGGGAGCTGGGACCACGGTCATCAGTCTTTGGGAGACGGACCAGGACAAGACAGAAGGACCAATGTGACAACCTTCCAGCCTAGCCTGAACGTGCCACAGGCATCTCCAGCTTGGTTCCACCCGATGAGAATGACTGATCCCCAACACCAGTTCCCTTAGGAACACCTCCGCAGGGCCACTGCTGGTCACAACACCCAAGCCTCAGCGTCCTGGCCAGGCCTCTTCCAAAGCAGGCTGCCATGGGGCCACCCGTCTGTAGCCTAATTTGCTCACCTGTTCATCTGGGGACACAAGCTCCCACCTGGACTGGGCCACCTTGGGACTTGGTCACCCTGGGGGTAGGCTGCAGGCTGTGGGAAGCACAGCCCTTGGGTAGAAACTGTCCTCTACATGACGCTGGGCATCAGGTGTGGAGCAAAGGCTCCGTGGTGCCTGTTCAGTGTTGCCCCGTGGCCTCCAAGGCCACCCCCACACCCTATGGTGCCCCTGGGCCAGCAGGGCCCCCTTTGCGTTTCCCCCACCCCAGCCGGGCCACTCCTGCTCTCAGCATTGCCTTCCACCCCTGGCACAGCCCTCAGTCCTCCAAGACCACAGGCCCTATGGGGCAAGCTGCCGGGCACCCTGGAGTGCTGGACCCTGGCATCAACCCCTTCTAACTCACCATAGCCAGCTTCTCCACTCCACCCTCGCGGGCCTACGCACAACTGAAGGGATCCAGCCACAAAGCCGCTGCCCTCTGCCCTGAGCGGCCCACTCGTCTCCTCTGGCCCTGTTCCCCCTGGACTCAGGTAGACGGAGCCAAGCGGTGCGGCTCTGCCACCCCAAGAAATGAGAGGTCTGCAGGTGCAAATGGTTAAAGAACGAGTAAGATTACCAACAGCGCGTTCGTTACAAATTGGGAGGAGCTGGAGGCGGCGAGCTTTCCAGACGGGGAGCCAGGGTCCACAGCCCCAGGGCCCAGGGGTCCGGCCACCCAGGCGGGGCAGCTCCAAAATAAATAACAGAGTCGGGCAGGGGTCATGGCTGCTCCTGCTTTTTCTTGACGGAAATCCGCTTCTTCCTGGCCGCCAGCATCTCGTAGAAGGGGTCCACACTCACAGCAGCCCTGCAGGGGGACCCAGGTGAGGACAAGGGGTCCAGGCCACGCCCCCCTTTGCCCCACCAGGCCCACCCAGGCCCGGATGGCCAGGCTCACTGGATGGACTTGATCCACTCGTCCTTCTCCTCCTGCGTGGGCGCTGAGATGCGGTAGACCATGTGGTTCCCCTCGACCACGCGGCCATCGGCCTCCGTCTTGCAGGCCTTGATGAGCTGCCCCTTGTTGTTGGGGATGTAAAGCTCAAAGCAGTTCTGGGGGGCCGTGAGAGGGGCGCAAGTCAGAACTGACTGGGCGCAAGGGCCCACGGGGAGGGACGGGAGGACCCGCCCTGCTTACCGGCTTCCGGGGGTCATCCACCTCCCGGATGCTCAGGTTCTCCAGCGGGATGATCCCTCGAGGCTCCTTGTCCTGGGCACACAGTTGCACAAAGCTCAGGCGCCCGCCCCGGCCCCGCCCTCCCTCCAGCCGGCCCGGGCCTCACAGGCCTCACCGTAGTGTACTCGAAGTAGTAGAGGCAGTTGTCAGTGAGGATGAACCAGCGGCGCTTCCAGGTTTTCACCCGGCCCCCTGCAAGGGAAGGGGCGGGAGGGGGCCGGGCTCAGCGGGGGGCGGAGCAGAGGGAGGGGCGGGGCTCCGAGGAAGGCAGAGCAGAGCTGCAGGCACGGCTCAGGGGCGGAGCAGAGGGAGGGGCGGGGCTTCGAAAGAGGCGGAGCAGAGTTGGGGACAAGGTTCAGGGGCGGAGCAGAGGGAAGGGTGGGGGTTCTCGGGGCCTAGGACAAGGCAGCATGGGCGACAGACAAGCAGGGCCCGGCTGTTTGGGCCCCAGGAATCGGCCCGTCGGCTGGAGGCCCTTCTAGTGGGCCCAGGCCAGGGCTTCCCCTCCCCCGGTGTGGTGTGGGGGGCGAGGACGGCCGTGTACCTACCTCCTGGGGCAGACAGCGGGAAAGCAGGCAGAGCCAGGTGCAGAAGAGAAGGCGGAAGAGTGGGGTGCCCCCGAGAACCGCAGCGACAGAAACGGGGGCAAATGGGAGCCAGAGAAGATGGCACAGGGGTGGAACAGCCAGAAACAGCAAGAGGAAGAGGCACAGGGAGGGAGAGAGAGGAAGAAAACCAGTTACATCCACATGGGGAAGGCCACAGCCACTCCCTCCTGCGGAGGCCCCCAGCCTCCAAGCTCAGTGCCAGGGCCAGCAGGGACCCCCAGGTCACAGGATGTCTGAGGGAAGTGGGCTCGACTTAGACCCCAGCTCCAGACACAGGCTGTGCGACCTCAGGGCACTCCTGCCCTCTGGACGCCAGCCTGAAGACCCTCTCGGACCCACCCAGTCCTGCAGACAGAGGACCTGCTTGTGGCTTCCCTGTGGGCCCGGAAGATGAGCTAGTGACAGCCACAAGGGCTTGTGTCGGCGATGGTGGTGAGTGCCGGCCACACCACGGGGCCCTTCCCCAAGCTCCCGCATGAGCAGCGGGGGTGCCCTCCTAAACAGCCCTGGAGAGAGGGGCTGGCTGGGCGGATCCACCCTTGGGCCTCAGCTTCAGGAAACTGCACAACCCTTGCTGGCAGGGGCAGCTGAGGCCTGTGCCTGGCAAAGTCGCCCTCAGGCTCTTCATTTGCCTCCAGCAACCTCAGCACCCTGGCCTCACCTGCTCCCTGAGCCCCACGGCCCAGGTGCTGGCTGGCAGGGCACAGTGGCAGAGGTGCTGCACTAATAGTGCAACTGTCCATGGTGGGCCCAGGCAGGGAGGGACACGAAAGCTTCCCCCGGCCCAGCTGCAATTCCTTATTACGTGGGTGCTCCCCCTGCGTTCTCTCCACTAAACTGCCTCTAGAGCATCAGCCCAGCCACACCCTGGCCCGGCTGTGTGCCACAGCACCCAGGAACTTCCAAGGTGACTAATGGCCACCCTGCATCCAGAGCCTTGGGCCTGGAAATCACCACCTCACGGGGCTCATGACTCTTGCATAACCAGGGCTGACGATCCCACTTGTCAGGACAGCCACCGCCTCTGGCTTTGCCTGGGCCCCTCGGGCTGCCCTCGTGTGCAGAGCCATTTGCCACACTTCAGTGAGGGCTGCTCCCAGTCCACCCAAGCTGCCTGGTCGTTTTCTCCCAGCCAGGAGCCCACCAACAGGTGGGCAGTGCTCTATGAGGCTGTGGGACAGTGTCCTCACTTGTTCTGGCTCTGCTTGGTCTATAAGTGACAAGGGGAGCCTGCGACACTGGGAAAAGCCACAGTCCTCCGGGCCTGCTCTGAGGCCAATAGACCGTGGGGCAGATGGCCTGCAAGACACTCAGCCCTGTCCGGAAACCAGGGCTCCTGCTGAGGGAGACAACAGGCTCCCAAGGGTGCAACCCCCTCAGCTAAGTTTTGCTAGTGCAGCAGAAGGTGTCCCAAGGGACCACTTCCTACCACAAGGATGGAGCTCTCTGCTTCTCGTGGCGCCCTGAGTGCCTGGCCCGAGAAGGGCTATGGACCCTCTGGGTTGAGATGAGGGGCAACCTTCCTCCAGACCTGCGCACAGGCCTGCTGCATTTCCATCCCACTTTCCAGAGGAGGAAACAGCAGGTTCCACGAGATCCAGTCAGGTCACACAGCAGGGACACAGAGAACACAACCTGCCCCTGCAGGAGTGGCCGGAGGGGCCAGGAGGGGACGTACCCAGCTTCAGGAGCCAGCCCTCCCGATCTGGGTTGAAGAAGGTGTGGGTCAGGTCGTTGCCGTCATCCTCAGGGATCTTGAAGGGCTCGTTGCGGATGCTGTCATAGAGGTTCTGAGGGGCCAAGGTTATGTCTGTGATTTGGGGGCCCTGGGACACTCTGGGGCTGCTCAGTGGGGAGACCACTGGGGGAAGGAAGAGAGCAGGTGGGCAGAAGGGCGCTGAGGGTAGGCAGGTCGGGGGGAGCCCCAGGGAGGATGAGGGAGAGGCAGGGTGGTGGCCACACGCCTGCCGAGTTCGGAAAGGCAGATGAAGCAGGCGACACAGCCAGACCTGGCAGAGCCTGGGGCACGGACAGATGGCCCAGAACTGAGGGCCAGGGCCAGAGCTGAGATGGAGAAAGAGGCCGGCCAGGGGCCTGGTCACAGCGCGTGGGAGCAGCTGGGCAGCAGGGGACCCCCGGGGACAAGGGAGGGGTGCGAGGGCTGGAGCCTGACCCTGAGCAGCTCCTCAGGCAGGTCCCCGCCCTCATTGATGCCCCGATTCATGGCCACGAAGCGCTCCAGGCCCGGCTTGTCCCTGACGTTGGGGTTGTGGAGGCTGGTGTTCAGCATGATGACCGCAAACGAGAGCACGTAGCAGGTGTCTGCGCAGACAGGACAGGACAGGAGTGACCACCTGGGGCCCGAGCCTCCCTCTCCCGCACCACCCCTGGCCTGCCTTCCGGGACCCAGGGCCTAGGCCCCACCTGTGGACTGGAAGACCCCGGGGTTGCACAGGCAGTATCGCTGCGCGAAGGCCTCCATCATCCGGTCAATCTTCTGGGCCTCTCCAGGGAGGCGAAAGCTCCACAGAAACTGCCTGGGTAGGGGGACAGAGGTGGGTGTCAGGGCTGGGGGACCCTCCTCACTCTCAGTTTCTCTGTTGGGAACTGGCCAGCCAGAAACCCAAACTTTCTGGCCTCTGTAGTTGTTTCACGTGTGGCCAGGAGACCCAGTCTGACCAACAAGCACTGGCCGTAAGACTTTTGGTGAACCTGTGTACAAAGAGCCTATTTTTCTCTGCTAAGGTTGCCGAACAGAACTGGTGGTTGCCGGAGGCTTCTGCTACTATGTAACAGAGTCTATGGAGAGCTGTGCCAATGCAGCAGCAGAAACAACCAAGAGACAAGGAAAGCTGACTTTCTCACTCTACTTGGGCACCTGGATCCAGTTATGCCAAAAGGAGACACTACCCACAGACTTTGTTGTTGTTAGGTACCACCAATTCAGTGTCCGACTCATAGTGACCCTATGTACAACAGCTGAAATGGTATTATTAGTGCTTCTCTGCTATTCATAGGGTTTTTGATAGCTGATTGTTTTTTTGGGAGTGGGTTGCCAGGTCCTTCTCCCAAGCCTACAGCACCTGGTGCTCCCAGGCAGTCTCCCATCCAAGGACTAACCAGGCCTGACCCTGCTTCCCTTCCAAGATCTGATGGGATCAGACACCACAGTGGTAAAGCTGCAGGCACCATAAACTTTAGTCTCCCACAAACTAATTGGTTCCTGAGTGTCACTTCTGTTTTGTTCATTGTTTCCCTTTCAGTAGGGTTTATCCTTCACAACTAAAGTCCTAACAGGTATATCCCTGCCGTTCCACCCCTGCCCTCTCACCTGAGAGCCTGCACCAGATTGAGGTCTGTGAACTCATGCAGATCCACAAAAGCATGGAGCACAGCCAGGTTCAGCTCTTCCCTAGGAGCGGAGGGGCAGAGTCATGTACCAGAAGGATTTTGGGGAGAAAGGGTGGGCAGGAGGCAGGGCACTGTCTGGTGCACAGCAGCCATTCCGCTGCCTCCTCACAGGCCCCACCCTAGTGCAGCATTCTGTGCTCTATGGAACCCTGGGTTGTTGGATCTCCAAACAGGAGGAAATGCAAACATGTAGACCAGTGACTGTCACCTCTCCCAAACATTCTCCTGACCCCCAGAGGCTCTTATGCATCCAGATGTCCGGAAAGTCCCTAAACACCTGATGTCCAGGCCCCTGAGCCAGCCTCCCAGACAGCCGCCATCCAGCCTAATGTCACAGGGGCCCGGGCTCCTGGATAGCTGTCAGGGGTCCCACAAACACTTGCCCTCCACTCAGACGTCATCACTGTCCCATACATAAGCAGATGGCTCCCCACTTCCCAGAGGTCCACAGAAGGTTTCCACACCTCTAGCTGCTCTCAAGCTCCCCCAGGCCCGAGTCTGCCCATCCTGCCCCAGTCCAGTCACAGGTGGGAGGCTGCACTGGCGGGGCAGCTCTGCAGAGACCTGCCGGTGTGCGACAGGTGCCAGGTGTGTGAAGGGGAGGCCTGCAGGCTGGCGGCTCACCTCTCCCCCAGGTAGTCCCCAATTGCCGTCTTGTTCAGCCCTTCGCCCTTGTACAGGAAGCGGGCGATCTCCTCAGGAGTGTTCTGTAGAAGTTCGTGCTCCACCAAGAACTGGATCCCCTGGGGGTGGGGGTGGGGGTGGGGCCTCAGTGCTCCCCTGCCACCCATGAACCTCGGCAGGTAAGCCCACCCATCCTCACACAGCAGAGCCAGGCACCCTTCTCATGGCTGCTGAAGTACCAGGCTTCCCACCGTGTGGGCGTGGCACCTCCTGGCTTCCCCTCCCCCACTGTCTGGCTAATTCCAGCTCCCAGATCGGGGTTCAGCAAGGAACGTGTGCTTGAGACGTGCTTGCTGGATGCCTGAACAACCTCAGCTGCTTCAGGTAAGAGGAATGCAGTGAGAGACTTTGGGCAAAGATGGTCTGCCCGGGCTGGGAAAAGGAGCCTCGCCAGGGCCAGATGGCTCTCGGGTACTGCTCCCTCTTGCTCTGGACTGTGGCGCTTGTCTAGGGCTGCCTGAGAGCAGGGCCCTGTCTAACTTTCCTCCAGGTCCCCAGCATGGCCAGCCATAGGGTGAGGCCACTGGGGGCCTGGGCCAGGACAAAGAGGCGCCCAGGGCCTGAACCCAGGGCCAGGACTCAGCTGTCTGCCTTCACCTGAACCCACCACGCTTCTGGAACCTGGAGGTGCCCAAACCCCGCCTGGGTGTCTGCCTGGCCAGTCCCAGCCTTGGGGCCCCAAGCACCTTCTTAGGGTCCATGTTGAACTTCTTCCTGCCCATTGCCATCTTGCGGTTCCGCTGCAAGGTCTTGCTGCAGGTCAGGGGGAATCAGGGTCAAGGCTCCGCCTCCCAGGCCAAGCCACACGTACCCCAGTCCTCACCCCAGCCTCACCTGCCCTCATTGGCCTCCAGACCCTCCACCTCGCTCATGGCCTCGCTCAGCTCCTCCCGCAGGCGCTGGATTTCCACCAGCAGCTCCTGCTTTCGCCGCCGGATGTTCTCCAGCTCCATCCGCTCCTCCGGAGTCAGGTCCGGGGGTTCTGCGGGCCCGGTCGGGGTCGAGAAATCAGGCCTGGGAGCCTAGGGTCCTGCGGTCTAGGACAGGCTCAGAACGGGCCTCCCGGGTCCAGTGGACGGGGCGGGGGTCCTGGAAAACTCCGGAGCAGAAGCGGGGCCTGGGCTCCGAGGTCCCCTAGGCCTGGGAGAGGAGGGGGGTGTGGGTCCGGACTTGTGGGTGCATTACTTGGGAGGGGGCCAAGGCCCTGGGTCTCTGGCTCCATCACTGGGGAGTCGGCTCGGGGCGCGGGCTCCCCGGGGCCCAGGAAAGAACGCCCGGGCGTCGCGACTCCCGGGATGCACGCACTGCGGCTAAGGTAGGGGAAGCTGGCGTCTCCGGCCGGGGTCCCCGCCCCGGCCCCGCCCACCCCGGGATCGCCCGGCCCCATGTGGGCGTGGCCACGCTCCGGCCACGCCTCCGCTGCTTCACGCGCCGCCCCTCCCGCCGCCGCCGGAAACGGGCACGGCCCGAACAATGGCCTGGAACGCCCAGCTGTCCGGCCCGCCGGAAGCCCGTCCGCGCCGCAGGGGAACGAGGCGACGGGGGCGCCCGGAGCGGACGTTCGCGCAGAACCGTCGGGAGGAGACGCTCCGTCCGCTGCAGGCCGCCCCGCCCTCCCCGACCTACCATAGACACCGTCCTCCATGGCGGCTAGGAAGGCCCGCGGGGAGTCCGGGGCGGTCCCGCCGGTCGGACCTGCGTCCGCGTTGGCCCGCGGGCTCGGGTGAGCCCGCTCAAAAGCCCCGGGAGCCACCGCCGCCTCCTCAGCGCCAGTCCTCAGCGCTGAAAAGACTCTGCCTTCACTGCCCAACCGCCCGGCCGGTAGGGACCGCCCCTCGTTTTGACACCGTCCAATCCATGGCGGGCCCCCTCGTCTGCTCCGCCCCCCGTCGCCGAAGGATCGTCTCCAGGACCAATAGGCACACAAGGAGCAGATGTAGTAATGTCCGGCCGGGGGTAGACGGCCGTGGGGCCAATCAGAGTTCGGGCAGGTCACCAGGTCCCGCCTTCGAAACAAAAGAGAGCCCATGGCAAGCTTGCCCTCCAATAAGAAGCTCTGAAAGGAGCTGCCAGAAGGTGGGGCTGTGCGGTGCAGAGAGGACTGCGCCTGCGCAAGGGCTCCGGGCACAAGGCTCGGTCAACCGAGCCCCGCCTCTTGTGATGCGTTGCTAGGGGATGGTACCTTGCTCGCTTTGTTGCTAGGGGCGGGGCCAAAGCTGTGGGTGGCTGCCGTGAACCACACCTCCTAGCAGGCCACGCTGGCTTTGGACCGCGGCGGTTGCCATGCAACCAGGAGCCGCACTGGCCTCTCAGCACCCTACAATCTTCAGACCCTTTCCTTCCCGCTTCCTTTTTTTTATTGGAAATTTTTAATGTACACCTTAATGTGGTCCTTCCCCCTTCTTATGACCTCCCCACACGCCTCAGCCTCTTCAGTCAAGTGATGAACTGAGTCTTCCAAACCCTACGCTGTTTGGTACCTGTCACGCAGAATGCGACCACAGGGGAGGCAAGTGTAGCAAAAGCGCAGGCCCCGCCTCCCTGGCGCCTCAGGCTCCACTCCCTCTCTCCAGACACCTCCCCCTAGCTTAGCATCCCTGCCCTAAGGCTCCACCCCCTCAGCGGCCCCGCCCCGTCCCGCCTGCGGCCCCGCCCCCCTGGGCGTCTCTCCCGCGCCCTTGGGTCGGCCCGGGCCCTGCCGCCCGCGCCTGCGCACTTCGAGATTCCTCCCTGCTCTCCGAGTCCGTCCTCATCTGAGGCCCCTCCTCGTCCCGGGTCTCTCGGCCGGCCCTGTCTTGGCAGGGAAGGCAGGTGCAGGGGGCTTCCGTGGATGGGGAACGGGCACCTGTGTAAAGGCGCAGCCGTGACGGGGCGAAGTGGCGTCTGGGCCTCGTCCTCATTTGCCATGCGTCCCCGAGCTGCGCAGGTGGGGACGGATAATTCAGGGCCAGAACCTGGTTAAGCCGTTGGATTAGACACGGAGCCTCTTAATACCCTGAATGACCTTTCACAGTGGCCCGGATCTTGCCCTCCCCAGCGGAGACCCAGGCTGGGCCGGCCCCGCCCCTCCCACTTCCAAGTGGACCCCCATCCCCTGCACCCCAGCCTGACATCTTTCCCCACCCCTGTTTTCCACTGTTTCGAGTCCCCGTCCCAGACACAGCTGTGAGGGTAGCTTGTTAATTAATCCCATCCGGTGATTAGGGCCTTCTAAGGATAAAGATTGGAACCCGAGGAGGGGACCGCACAGGGCAGGCAGGGCCTGCCCTCGGTGGGGAACACGGGGCAGCGACGACGACATATCCTCCTGGCTCCAACGCCCTCTGCGCTGGCTCCTGGCCCACTGGGCACTTAGGTGGACAGCGCCAGGCTCAGGCCAGGCCCAAGGACCCTCACCCCAGGAGCACACGCAGGCTCGCCCACCAGGGCCGCCCTGAACAACCCCCTTCTAAGGGTGAGATCCTGGCATTCAGAGGTACCTCCTCCTGCCCAGCGCTCCTGGGCCGGCCCAGGGAGGTGGAAACACTGGCCAGGTGGTGGTTAGGTGTCTTGGAGAAGGATCCAACTCACAGCGACCTTAACTCTAGCAGAAGGAAGCACTACCCAGCACTTTCCATGCATCAGGGGCAGTCAGGAAGCCCCATGACCTGCACCGCACCCCCCACCTGGGTGAGGAGAAGCTCTGGAGGGCTTTAAGTTCCAATGCGCCATTTTCACAGTCGGGAAACTGAGGTGATGAGAGGGGAGTGGTTTGCCCAAAGTTACAAAGGAAATTGGGGCAGCTGGGATTTAGAGCTTCTTGGATACTTG
This sequence comes from Pedetes capensis, assembly GCA_007922755.1. Taxonomy (NCBI): domain Eukaryota; kingdom Metazoa; phylum Chordata; class Mammalia; order Rodentia; family Pedetidae; genus Pedetes; species Pedetes capensis. Next base: position 14,683 of record VMDO01007837.1, read on the forward strand.
AAAAGGATTCTATTCTGATTGTAGGAACCAGGAGGAAAAACAGATAGATGTTCATATTTATATCTTTAACACACACACACACACACATACACACACACACAAACACCCATATATAAAGCCTTTAAGAAATAGCCACACCAGGTGTAGTATTCCAGAGCATTCTGGACTCACCAGACTTGGGCCTCCCCTTCTCTTGCTCACTAATTAGCCCTGTGACCTGCAGGGTCTCACCTGAGCCCTGACCTGCTAGGTCAGCCCAGAAATGCTGCTTATCACGTCCTGAGTCCACCTCCTAGAACTGCTGAGCAGCCCATCTGGAGGGGATCAGGGCTTCCAGGCTTTGGGAACAGACAGCTCTGGACCCCTGGAGCCTCGATTTCTTTTGGCATTACAGAACCACAAGAAGTCATCTAGGATCATCAAGATTCTCAGCTCCACCAGGCAAAGTGGAGGCAGCAAATCGCAGACGTCCAGACTCCTTAACTGTGATCAGCCGAGAGCCCTGGGACTCTGATTCCTTTGGACATTCCTGAGTGGCACTTGAAACAAGCCTGTGGACTGGTCAGGAGAAGTGCTGTCCCGTTGGCAGGATGTCTCAGCCAGGAGTCTGGAGTCCCCAGATACCAAGAGCCATTGCTTTAGCCCCTCACAACCACAGTCGTGCCACTGTTCCGTGCATTCTAGAAACACCCTCTTGAGAAGTCTGCGATAGAGATCTGCCTCTTGGCTGGCCGAGTGGAGAAGCAAGAATCCCTTGAATCTGCAGTCAGTCCAGACCTGCAGACTCTCAACCTCTGTGCCTGTCAGAGCCCTTCCGGCTTCCTCTTGGAGGTGGTCTACACCACAGATCTCTGACCCTTCTCAACACCCGGGCTCAGCTGTGAAGTCTACAACCTCCAGGCCTCACTTCCAGCGTGGTCCAGAACTGTGGATCCCTCAGCTCTGGTGAGACTGGGGAACTGGGCTCTGACGGGTATCAGGAGGGAGCACAGAAGCAGAGGAATCCGGGTCCAGTGTATCCACAGAGCCCCCTGGCCTGGCAGAGCCTCCCCCGCTGGTGATTCTCTCAGCAGGTCTGCTGGGCTCAGGAAACGCCCACCCATCCAGCAGAAGCCCGATTGCTCTGACACCTCTGGTGGGGCGCCGGTGGGGAAGGGAAGGTGAACGTGTGTCACGGGGGCAGGGTCAGCGCCAGGGTCGGGGTGAGGGCTTCCAGGCTGGCAGCTGCCCCCTCTGTCTCTGCCCCCATGTCCTCTTTGGTCTCTTCCTCCTCATCTTCCTCCTGGCAGCAACTCAGAGCAACTTCGTTCTCGTAACAAAACGCAGCCAGTGAGCCGGGGAAGCTGGACCTCGGGCTGTGGGAGGCCTGCGCGGCCCGCTCGTCCAGCTCCTTGGCGCTGCACACAGGCGTCCCTGGGACCTCATAGGTGCGGTGGAAGTGGCGATAGTCCACCTCATACTGGGAGCCGCGCTGGAAGAGGACTGGCTCGAATCGGTGGCCCCAGAGCAGCTCGCCCGGCAGGTAGGACGAGCGGCACTGTGTGGTCATGGCCGTGGCCTCGACCATGCCCTCGAGAATGACCACCAGCTCGAAGTCGGCCCGAGCCAGCTCGGCACGCCCCAGCTCATACAGGGGGCTGGCGGAGTCGATCTCGTGCACGATGGTGATGGGAGACACCAGGAAGATGCGGTCGGTGCCCCCGTCGAAGCCCACGTCCACGTCCTGGTGGTCCAGGGGGATGTACTCACCCTCCGGGGTCACGCGAGGCTGCAGCGGAAGCAAGAAGCCAGAGTCAGGGAGCTGGGGGCAAGCGCAGAGGGGCAGAGACGAGAGAGTAAGGGAAGGAAGAGAGGCGTGGAGAAAGGAGAGAGTGAGGTCCAACAGAGGGGAGACCGGGGATCCGGGGAGACAGAGACCCGGGGAGAGGGACAGGGGCCCAGGGAGAGGGACAGAGACCCAGGGGAGGAGAAGATGGAGGTCCAGAGGAAGGAGGGGTGCAGGTACTCACTCCAAGGTAAAAGGACAGAGACACGGGGGGCGGGTGAGGGTAGAAACCAAGTGGGGGGTAGAGGTAAAGCGGTAAAGGAGGGAGAGGGGCAGAGTGATACTGGCACAGAGCCGCAGAGCTCAGCAAGACAGAAGCCAGAGACGACAGATGAGGATGGCACCCGACCGGGAAAGGGAGGAAGAGACGGAGAGAAAGAAATGGCATTCGGTATATGGCCAGAGACAGGGAAGGATGACAGAAAGGGGGGTGGGACTCTCGGTCCAACACCCTGAGCTCCATCACTGCCTCAGGCTAGCCCATGGGCTATTCTCCACTCACCCTCACTATGAGCTCCCGCATCTCTGTGCATGCATTGTGTCTGTGCGCAGGCATATTCAAGCATGTATGTGCACTGTGTGTGTACACGCATATACACCTGTGTGCGTATGTGTACACATGTGAGTGCCTGGCGGTGGTCAATACTGCCAGCTCACCTCCTAAACCCTGGTCCTCACCTCCCAGGCCACGTCACTGCCCCAGAGGCTTCTGGCAGAGACAGTGTCATTGCGCCTCCCCCCGGCCATGTGTCCTGGGGTCAGTGTGCCAGGAGTGAGGCCCTGGTTGGGTGGGCACTACTCCCTCCTCCCACTGTCTGGGGCCCAGCGGCTGCAGAAGTTGAGCTCCCACTGTCCCCCGTCCTTCCTCTGCCCGACTAGGGGTGGCCTAGTGGGAACAGGGATATTTGAGCGACTTCACGTCTAGGAACACAGGGCCCCAAGCAGGCTTGGGAAACCCTTGCCCTAGGGCTGGCGGGAGGCAGCTCTGTGAGTTCTGGCTGGGAGCTGGGCTCCTTCCGGAGGCCCCAGGGCTGTGCTGTGCAGCTGAGGGCTAAGGGCAGCCACTGCCTCGACCTACACTGGGGCCTCAGCTGCTCTCAGCGCCAGGGACGCTGGGAGTTGTGACCCCCAGGTCCCAAGGGCACTATCTCCTCAGACCACCCCATCTGGGTGCTTCCCTGGCCCCAGGGCTCCTGGAGCCCTGGCAGCCAGCTGTGTGCACAGCCGCAACCGGAGTCGGGTCTCCACCAGCATCTGCAGGTCCCACGGGGGTCACGGAACCCCCCCAGTCCCCAGGTCCCCGCTGGATGCTGCTGGGACCCGGTGCGTGCACCCCTGCCTCGCAGCCCCTCCGCACCTGCAGCAGCTGCGCCCGCACGTGGGCCTCCACCAGGTGGCTGCGGCGCAGGTTGCCCACGCGCCACATGAGGCAGAGGCGGTGGTCGCGCAGCGCCACGACGGCGTTCTCGCTGAAGACCAGGGTCTCATTGCGCTTCTTGGGCTTGGCCATCTTGGCCATGACGGCGCCCACGACGAAGGCGTCCAGCACACAGCCCGCGATGCACTGCAGCACCACGGCCGCCACGGCGGCAGGGCACTCCTCCGTGACGCTGCGCACGCCGTAGCCGATGGACGTCTGCGTCTCCAGGGCGAAGAGGAAGGCGGCCAGGAAGCTGGCCACCTGCGAGAAGCAGGGAGCGGGGGGCGGCGGCGCAGCCAGGTCGCCGTGCAGCGAGGCGATGAGCCAGAAGGCCAGGCCGAAGAGCAGCCAGGAGGCCAGGAAGGAGCAGGAGAAGAGCAGGCACATCCAGCGCCAGCGCACGTCCACGCACGTGGTGAACAGGTCACTCAGGTAGCGCGCGCCCTGGCCCCCCAGGTTCACGAAGCGCACGTTGCAGTGTCCATCCTTCTTGACGAAGCGGCCGCGGCGCCGGCCGGCCGCTTGCGCAGGTGCCCACCCGTTGCGGCACAGCCCAGGCCCAGCTTCTTCCTCGTCCACCTGCCGGCTGTCCCCCGGCTCCAGCGCGCCGCTCAGGCGGCGCAGGGCCCTGGCCAGGCCCATGAGGTGGAGGAACCCCCTCCACTTGGCTAGCGGGGGGCAGGCGCCCCAGGCCTGCAGGAAAGAGAAAAGGGCAGGAACATCAGGGGTGTCAGGAATCGGAGGGTGCACCGGCCAGGCTTACTGTGCTGTTGGGTCTGAGTGGCCGCATCTGGCAAATGGGCAGAACAGTACCCACTATGCAATTCTGCAGAACACAGTGTCCCCCGGATGTAATGCCACAGGAGGTACTGTGTGCACAGAACAGCAAGCACCATAGCCACAGCAGGCACTCATTCAGTGCTTGGTCTGAGTTTGTAACTCATACAAGTGTGTATGAATTATGCTGAATTTGTTTAGACATTGCTGTAAGCACTTTACATGAATTTACACACTTGGGCCTCAGTAAACTTTTGAGACAGACATTATTGTCCTCATTTTGCAGGCAAGGAAACTGAGGCACAGGAAGTTTAAGTAACCTGCCCAAGATCACAGCTAAGGAAGCTGGACTTGGAATGCTAGCAGTCTACCCGGAGACTGTGCTCATAACCGCCAAGTTGTAACTGCGTCTCCGAATGGAGAGATGCGCTGGGCTCTGAGATCAGTTGTGGTTAGAAAATCAGGCTCAGAAAGCAGTCAGGTGTGGTGGCATACATCTATGAACCCAGCACTGGGAGGCTGAGGCAGGAGGATGGTGTTTGCGGCCAGCTTGGGCTAATATCTTGAGAACCTGCCTCAAAAAACAGCAGGGTGTAGTGACTCACGCCTGTAATCCCCATGACTCAGGAGCTGGAGGCAGGAAAATTGCATGTTTGAGGCCAGAGGCAGCCAGTGCAGCTTGGAGAGACTCTTTCTCAGATTTAAAAAAAAAAAAAAAATTGAGCTAGGCGCGGTGGCACACACCTGTAATCCCAGCGGCTTGGGAAGTGGAGGCAGGAGGATTGCAAGTTTGAGACTAGAGGCAGTCTGCATAACTTAGGGAGACCCTGTCTCAAAAAGTTAAAAAAAAAAAAAAAAGGGCTAGGGGTACAGCTTAGTGGTCCAGTACTTGCAGAGCATGCAGGTGTGAGGCCCTGGGTTCAACCCCCAGTACCACAAAAAAAAAAAAAAAAAAAAAAAAAAAAAAAAATTGAAAAGGGGTTAAGGGTGCAGCTCAGGGCTAAAGCACTGGTATGCCTTCGAAATGTGCACAAGGCACTGGGTTCAGCCTCCTGGTACCACCACCACCACCACACACACACACACACACACACACACACACACACACACAAAACAAACTAGACAAAACACAATGGGAAAAATAAGTGAATTTCATCAAAACTAAAATATTTTGTGTGTCAAAGGTCACTATTAAGAAAGTGAATACACCGGAGGAAATAGCTACAAATCACGCATCTCCTCCAAAATACAAAAAGAGCATTTGCAACTCAAGGCTAAAAAGACAGGGCCCAACTTAACAGTGGGAGGGGATCTGCACACCTACCACTCTGAGGAATGCACATCCATCCAAGGGTCTGCACGTCCACTGCGCCAACAAATGGCCAATCCATGCATGAAATGTTACTTGTCCTCAGTAGCCATCAGGACAATGCACATCAAAACCATGAGGCTGGGGGTGCAACTCAGCCGTGAGGTTCATAAAGTAACACTGTGCACACACGGCGAGGTTATCACTACACAGCTAAGATGGTTACAATAAAAACACGGGTGCCGGGCGAGGTGGCCCACGCCTGTGATCCCGGCGGCTCGGGAGGCAGAGGCAGGAGGATCGCAAGTTCGAGACCAGAGGCAGTCTGTGTAACTTAGCGAGACCCTGCCTCAAAAAGTAAAAATATGGTCTGGGGGGGCGCAGCTCAGTGGTCCAGCCCTTGCAAAGCATGCAGGTGCGAGGCCCTGGGTCCAACCCCCACTACCGCAAAACAAACAAACAAATAAATAATAAAAACACGGCAGTAGTAAACATTGGTGGGAATGTGGAGAAACTGGCTTGCTCCTGCATCACTGGTGGGGATGTAAAATTGTGCAGCTGCTGCGGAGGCTGCTACTCCGTTAAGCAGCTAAACTAAGACTGACCATACGACCCACAATTGCACTGCTAGGCACCTGTCTACCCAGGAAAAAGGAGGACAAATGTCCACGTAAAGGTTTGCACTTGGATGTTCACAGCAGCATTAGCCATGATGTAAAAATCTGGAAACAACCAAATATCCATCAACTGATGAAAAGCAAATAAAATGTGGTACATTTTTCCAAAGAATACTGTTTGGCAGGAAAAAAAAAAAAATGGAGTACAAATAGAGGCAACAATGCGGAGGAACTTTTTTTCTTTTTTGAGATGGGGTCTATGTGCTTCAGCCTGTTTGCCAACTCCTGGGTTCAAATGATCCTCTTGTCTCAGCCTCCAGAGTAGCTAGGACCACAGACCACTAGGCAGGCATGGATGAAGCTTGAAAACATCATTCAGTGAGAGAAGCCAATCCCAGAAAGCCATTTAGCTCTCTAACCACAGCTTCCACATCCACAAACTCAACCAAACCCGGATCGAATATATCGTAGGGTGTTTCCACTGTACTGAACAGGTAGGCTTTGTTGTTATTCCCTGAACAAGACTGTGCAATAACTATTCACATAGCGTCTCACTGTAGTAGGTATTAGAAGTAATCTGGAGATGGTTTTAAGAGCAGGGGAGGAAGTGGGTAGGTTATATGCAGCTACTGTGTCATTTCACATGAGGCACTTGAGCACCCTCTGATTCTGGCGTGAGGGGTCCTGGAACCACTGGCCTTTGCACCCCGAGGACCATGCACTTGAATGTCTGGAAAACACGTAAAGATGAAGACCGTGGACTGGCAAGTGCCTGCGTCTGAGGAAGTGAAGATTGGGCAGTGGCCGCCAGAGCACCTGCGGGTCTTTCTGGGGTGACGGAGATATTCCAGGAGGAACTGGGGCGGCAGCCGTGAGCATGCTGAACCACTGTTTGGCTACACAGTCAGGGCAGGGGCGTAACACACCAGTGACGCTACCGACCGGTAGCCAGCAGGCTCAGCCTTGGGCCTCTGATCTGCAGCAACCCTGTGCTCAGTCTACTCAGCTGTAAAATGGGCACGTCATCAAACCCCATCATGCAGACCCAGGGCCTGACCCTGGCTCAGCTGCTGCCCACTGGGTGCCCTGTGATACTTGCTCACATCTCCTGAGCCTCAATTTGCTCATCTGTGGAATGGGGATCCAACCCCCAGGCCTGAAAGGAAGAGGGATCCAGAGGACAGACCTTGGGCAGCTCTGCCTTGAATCCTGGCCTGGCCTTGTGCTGGCTGTGACCATGGCAAGACATGTCCCTTCCAGAGCCGGGGTTCCCACTGCTGAAGTGGAGGAGGCCCAGGGGCCCACAGGGAGAAGGAGGAGGGGCCGACCAGGCCTGGACGCAGGCCTCCCCGCCCCCAGGCGCTGCAGGGCTGCCTGGCCCTGGCTGGGACCTGCCTGTCACCTCCCCTAGCACTGCCATTAAGCGCTTCTGTGTGCTTGCTGGGTGACACGGGGCCTCACGGAGGCTGACTCAGGTGGAGGTAGGCACCGCAGGGCCCCAGGGGAGCACCACAGGCCTCTCCAGTACCCACTGCCACCCACGAGCCCAGACATGGGGTCACCAGACCTACCTGACAGCGGCCGGGGCGGGCAAGCTGGACTGTGCCCAGCATCCATCACACACCCCACGCTCAGTCCCCATAGGGTGAGGCAGGCCGGCCACCGGGACGGCAGGCTCAGTGACAACCAGGTCATGACTCGCACACGGGCAGCCTTGCCGGCCCAGAACCTGCTCTGCGCTGGCCCCGCGTAGCCATCCCAGGAGGGGAGATAGGAGTCCACCGCCCCGCCCGCCTGCCTGAGGCCCCTCCCTAACTGCCTCTCTACCTTGAACGTGTGATACCCAGAGAGCAAAAGGCCCAGGGGCCAGTGCCTTCCTCTGGCCCGAAGCCAGGGAGGGCCCCGTGTGCACTCCCCCTGGGCCTCAGGGCACTGGATCCCAACGGAAGAACCAGTCAGTCTCCAAGCACCCGCTCAGGTCGGCCGAGGAGCTCACAGAACATTCGCCGCAGGACCCACCAGGGGTCACAGCTCACCTTGATGGCTCAGGTCGAGGGGAGGTCAAGGTGTCACCCCATTTCGGTCAGGGAACAGGCCGTGAGAAGCCCTGGCCTGGCCGGATCCCTCGCTGCAGCAGAGGCCAGTCCCTTGCTCCTCACCCCTCACCCCTCGCCCTGTGGGCAGACATGGCTGCGCCTGCCTCAGAGCCGCACGACCTTCACCTCCAGGGCCCCTGTCTGCACCCACTCACCTGCGTCCCAGCTGCTGATTTACTCGGGCTCAGGGCCTCCTCCCTTCCCAAATGCAGGACGGGAGGGGAGATCCTGACCCCGGCCTCCTCCTCCACCTGACCTGCAAGAGCAGCTTAAGGTTTCCATATAAAGGCGCCACAGGCTTAAGGTGCTTCCACTTCGTGTCAAAGTCACTGTCTAATCTCAGGCCAAGGAGCCCCGCCCCCACCCGCCCTCCCCAAATTAACACTGGCCTCCACTGCTCCTTTGAGGCCAAGGGGTTCCCTCCGCTCCCACCAACCAGTCATAGCCAGTAGGCCGGAGAGCAGAAAATGAAAGGGGCGGGGGCAGGCTGTGCAGAAGGGCAAGGAGGCTCAACAACTGGGAGAAGGGCGCCAAGAGGACACAACAGGGGGACAGAGACCCGGAGGGAGGGGGACAGAGACCCAGAGGGAGGGACAGAGGCCCAGAGGGAAGGGGACAGAGACACAGGGGGAGGGGTACAGAGATGGGGGGAGGGGGACAGAGACAGAGAGGGACAGCAAGCCTGAGTGGGAAGGGGCAGAGAAGGATGAAGATTAGAGCAATTGGAAATAAAAAAATGGAGCGATGGGTGGAGTTTTGACATGGGAGGGCAAGAATGAGAAGCTGCTTCTGACATGGGTGGTGGGGTGGTGGGAAAATGCAGATGAGGGACCAGGGAGGAGAGGTGCACAGGGCTAGAGCCTCAGATCCCGCAGGTGGTGGTGGCAGGGGGAGAGTGGGTCGGCCCGGTGCCCTTGCAGATGGCATACCTGGGGGGGCAGCCCACCCCCGTCCTCTGCTGGGGGCTCCTGAGTTGGGGCTGAGGCCTCTGCGCAGCTGGGAGGCACTGTGCGCTCAGGGGCCTCCAGCCTGCATCCAGCGGCAAATCAGTTCTGGCAGGGGTGGGGCCGACTCAGCCGCAGAGGGGGAGCCAGGGAGGCCGGCCAGGGCCAGCACTGGCCTGGGCCCAAGCAGAAGCAGGCTAAGGAGCTGTGTGGAGGACAGGCAGGCACAGGGAGGGCAGAGCACAGGCAGGGCCTGGTGCTCACGGGAGGTGGCCGAAGGGGGCACCGACGGGCTCCTTGGCTTCCCAGAAGCCTTGGTGAGTTGGGGGTATGTGAGGTACCCTTTCACGATCTTGTTCCAGAGAACAAAACCCAGGGAAGGCATAACTGGGGGGCATCCACCGAGGGCTGGACGCCACGGAGCAGGGTCGCCCAGTGGCCTCCTGGCTGGCTGCATTTCCCTGCCGGCCGCCCACTTCCTGCCCCCCCTAGGATCCCTCACAGGGATGGGGCTAGAGCACCAGTCTCGCATGAGCCTCAGGCCTCATATTGGGCCTTTATTGCCTCAGGAGCCCCCCAGAAACCTTGGCCAAACACAACCAGTTGGAAGGCAGGGGCAGAACCAAACCCCGTGGGTAGACCCCACACCTCAAACGCATCTAGGAGTTCCTGGGGCAGACAGGAAGCTGGAGCTGGGTCCTCGGCAGAGGGCAAAGGGTGAAGCCCAGATGAGGGCTGGCAGAAATCCCACTCTCAGGCCATCCTGGCCGACAGGTGCAGGTCCTCTGCAGGAGCGATGACACCCAGAGCCCGGATCCTGGTCTCCAGGGCAGTGCACTGGCCCCCTGGCGCCCAGCCTGTCCCCTCAGACGCTGATGGTGCGGAAGACAGAGAAGCCAGACAGGGCGGTGCAGAGCAGCACGCCGGGGCACTGCGGGTGCCAGTGCAGCTCCTTCGGGTCCGTCTCGCCCTGGTGGACGAACAGCAGCTGCTGGGGCAGCGTGGCTAGGGCAGGATCTGCCTCCGCCTCCGCCTCGCCTGCCTCGGGGTCCCGCTCCACCGCCAAGTCCCATTGCGTGATCTGGCTGTCTGCACCCGAGGCTGCAAAGACCCCGCTGTCCTGGGGGTGCCACTCCACGGAGGTCACAGGCGCCATGTGCTGTTTGAAGGTGGCCACAGGGGAGCCGGACTGCAGGAGAGAACGAGGTCAGGGCTCCCAACGCCTCGGCCTGAGGTCTGAGACCCCGCGCGCAGTGTTCAACCAGTGGTGCCCCTCAGATCGTACCACCCCAATCCCACAAGAGGGACAGAGTGTAAGACAGAGGCAAGAAGGGTCTGGCCAGCCCCTCTGAGCTCCAGATCGCCAGAGCCCTGCCCGCTGGTCCCCAGCCTGCCTTGGTTTCCCTTTTTATAAGGGAGGGTTTCTCCCAATGCTCTCCTGGCTCCTCTCCAGGGGTGAGGCCTTACAGAGGCAGAAAGACAACTTCCTGAAGTCCCAGGAAGCCCCCCACAGCGTGACAGCCTTTGTGCCGGGCAGAAGCCCCTCTGGGACCTGAACTCTCTGTAGGGAATGGTCCGCCAGCAGCCCTGCGGCCTGTCTCTGCCTCTTCCCCAGGGCTGATTCTGCAGAAACGGGAAGGGAACAGAAGACCACGACGCGGTGGAGCGCAAGGCCTGGCTCCCTGCCAAGGGTGCCTCTCAGCCTGGCTGGGACATCACCTTGGCATTTGTCCTTCCTGAGCCTCAATGTCCCCTCCTGCAACAAGTGAGCTGGGTTCCAATTGTCAGCTTACAAAATGACAGTGAAAAAGGCTCTGGTGGGCCAGAGCCTGTGGACTGCACAGACAGCCGCACCTCTGCCAAGGACAGAAGGGAGCTGTGCACTCCGCTGTCCCCCAGCCTCTGCCACCGCTTGCCAACTGTTCACAGGGCGAGGGAGTGACCCACGCTGGCCACACCCACCACTCCTCGAGCCTCGGTCTCCTCATTTTTGTCAGTCCTGACGCCTTCTACCCTCAAGCTGGGGAACACCCTTAGAAGGCGGAACCACGGACCCCACTGGCATTAGCGTGGCAGCTCATCCAGCCCTGGGTGACCAGGGTGAAATACCTTGAACTGCCGCAGGTCCCAGACCTTGAGAGCCCCGTCGTCCCCGCCGCTGAGCAGGAAGGGCTCCCGGCGGCTCCAGCTGATGACGTTGACGTCCCCGTCGTGGGCAGCGGCCGTGGTGAGCATGCAGGCCTTGTTGGGGGCTGCTCGGATGTCCCAGATGCGGATGGAGGAGTCGGCTGAGCAGGAGGCGAACACCTGGGCGAGGAGGAGGGTGGGTGTGGGCGTGGGCACCTGGGAGACCAGGAACCATCGGGAGCTGCTGCTCCTCCACCAGCCCTAGCCTGGCCTCAGCCCCTCCTCGCCTAGACCCAAGCGTCCAGGACCCAGGCTTCCCTCTCCTCACCGTGTCCTCAGTTGGTGACCACTGCAAGTCCTCCACGGAGCGAGTGTGGCCCGTGAACGGCCGCTGGTCCACGTGCCAAGAGCCACCATCCGTAGGCGTCCAGAGGTGGATATTCTTCTGACAGTCACCGGTCAGCAAGCGACCTGGGGGAGGCACCAGGCAGCTCCCTCGCCCAGCTGACCAGAGGCCACCGCCCTACCTGCCGTCTGCCCCAGCCTTGCTGGCCCGGCTCCCACTTCCCTCAACCGTCTGCAAACCCCAGAGGCTCACCAGACACCCTGGGTGACCAGTCGAGCGCAAAGCCCTCGCCCATGTGGCCTCCGAAGGTGAAGAGGGGCTTGGCTCGGGCCTGCTCATCTCGGAGGAACACTGCCAGGGCCTGCGGGTTGTCCACCACCTGCAGAAGCCGGCGCAGTGCGAACACCTCCACCTGGCCTTTCTCTGACCACACCCCGGCCACGGGCTCCTCACCCAGCCAAGACACCTGCAGGGGAGGGCGCGTGAAACGGAGGGGGAGCTCAGGGTGGGGACCACACACTCCCGGTATCAAGAATCAGGCCACAGCTCACGGGCACCTTGATGAGAAAGAAACCACAACCCACGAGACCAGGAAGTAGCCGGGCCAACTGCGTGCTGGCGTCGAGGAGGCAGCAGGGTGAGGAGAAGCTCCAAAGTGCCCGTGAACTGAGGCCCAAGTCCCGGTGGCCCTCAAGGGTATTTTCAAACTCCTGGTCTCCATGACCTCGAGTCGTGGGGCTTTCGCCTCGTGCGCCTGCTCATCAGATCCCACCCAGCCTCAAGGCTTCCAGGCCCTCCCAGCCCTGACCCCTCCCACACCATGGCTGCCTGCAGCCTGACCCTCTCACGTTCTCCAAAACCTTGGGACTCTTCTTTCTTTTCTTCCCCCTGCACAAACAAACCTAGCAACTAAACCCAGGGCCTTGGACTAGGCAAGCGCTCCACCACCAAGCTGTACCCCACTTTTTTTTTTTTTTTTTTTAGACAGGGTGACAATTGCCCAGGTTGGCCTTGAGCCTACAAACCTCCAGCCTTGGCTTCCTAAGTGCTGGGATTACAGACATGTACCACAGGCTCAGCTTGCGATGGATTCTTGACTTGTTTCTTCTCCCTCACCCCCAACATCTCTGCTGGTTACACTAAAAAAGCACACTCCTAACCCTTTCTTGTCACCTCTATTACGGCGCTCATGTTCCTACTGACATCACTCTCCCCATGTGTAGCTCCAGTAGCCTTCTCACTGGGTCCTATCCTCTTGTCCCTGTCTCCCTGCAGCTGATTCTCTACCCAGTGGCCAGAAGGCACCTTTGAAAACAGACACCAGAAGGGCTGGGGGTGTAACTCCGTGGCAGTGTGCTTGCCTAGTGTCGCACAAGGCCCGGGGTTTGATCTCCAGGACTACACACACACACACCCCATAAGAAAAGAAAAAAAGAAAGAAAAAGGAAGAAAAGAAAACAGACTTCAGATCTCTACTCTCCTCTGCTCCAAGCCCTCCAACAGTTTCTAATTTCTCCCCAAGCAGAAGTCCAAGTCTTCACGATGGCCCACAAGGCCTAAGCAGCCTCTCTATATCTTGTCACTGTTCCCCTCATCTTTTCTGTTCCAATTTGGTATCCCCAGCTTCCCCTGAAATTCCTCAAACATGCCATGTTGACCCCAGGGCTTTTGTACCTGTTTTCCTTGACTGTAAATTTGTTCTGCAGACACCCCTGGCTCCTGTCCTCTCTGTGGGTCTGTCCAGTGGCATCTGCTCACTGAATACTTCCTTAACCACACCCTTACACTGGTTTACTTTAATTTTCCTCCATAATACTTAGTACCTTTTGATTTGCTACACATGCTTACGTTTTCTCCTTATTCCTTTCACTAACACGTAAATTCAGGAGGCAGACGCCTGTGCCTGCTGCCAAGTCCTCAGGGTCAGGATGGTACCCAAAGCATAGTTACAATGATTTAATGAAGACACACACTGTAGGTCAAACCCTGCTCTAAGTGCTCTTTGTATACTGTCCCATTTTACTTATCTTTCTGGTCAAAAGATGCTTTAACTTTGAAGGAAAAAAAAAGAAACAAAACCAAAATGCTTATAGCACAAAAGCAGCTCTAATTCCTGCTTCTGAGTTCTTTTGAGTTCAAACCTCACATTAAAACCTCTAGAAATTATTTAACTACATCCTAACATCAGTCTCATCAGTAAACTTTATAATTCTCACCCTTTTACATAAGAGAAAAAAGTGAAGAAGATAAAAAATATCACCATAGTCTTGACCAGGGCCTTCCCTGTAATAATTGTAATGCCTAAGATACACAACTCTCTGTGTCAAATAGTTTTCCAGAGCCGGGCGTGGTGGCGCATGCCTGTAATCCCAGCAGCTTGGGAGGCGGAGCCAGGAGGATCGCAAGTTCAAGACCAGAGGAAGTCTGTGTAACTTAGCAAGACGCTGTCTCAAAAAGTAAAAAAAAAAAAAAAAAAAAAGGGCTGGGGGTGCAGCTCAGTGGTCCAGCACTTGCAAAGCATGCAGGTGCGAGGCCCTGGGTTCAACCCTCAGTACCGCAAAAAAAAAAAAAAAAAAAAGTTTTCCAAAAGCTGAAGAGCACAAAGGGGTGCTGGGAAGGATACCAGCACAGAGAATGGAGGTGAAAAGGGGAACATGGCCCAGGGAATACAGAGAAAGCTCCTAGGACTATATATACCCGAACTCGGTTGATGCCACCATAGTGGGGAACCATGGCCAGCTCCAGCTGAGGCTTCTGCTCTTCCTCATCCTCTTCCTCCTCCTCCTCCTCTTCATCACTGCCCTCTGAGGTTGGGGTTCTAGTCCCGTGCAGATTATGCATCCGAAGTACCATGAGTCTGGGGAAGTACGGGGTGAGTCAGCCACTGCATATCAAGATGGTTAGAGAGAAGGGAGGCTGGAAACCCGGACTCTTGGTTCTGAGGGAGGCAAACGCTGGAAGCCCTAAGTCCTGGGTCCTGATAAGTCGGTGCAGTCTGGAGGCAGTCTGGTCTCACTCACCTGTTGCTCTGGGCGCTCTCCGCCTGGGTCCCCGCACACAAGTAAAGCGTAAGAGGAAGCTCCGTCCGGTTGTCTCCCAGGTGATCTCGGACGATGTCGAAGCTAAGACAAGGCGCGCCTGGAGAGGAAGCGAGAGGATGGAGTCGGGACAGGACGGGAGGGCTCAGCCTCTACCTCCCTTAGCCGCCAGCCGCCTCCAGCGGGAGTCACCCCTGGGAGCCCGGCCTTCCCGTCCCGGGCACCTCTTAGCGGCTCAGGACGCAGGCGTCCAGGGTCCCCGCCCTACCGGTCTGCGCACGGTGGTACAGCACGTAGGCCTCCTCGTCCATGACCAGCTCCTCCCCTTCGCGCAGCGGCGGCCCCCGGCCGGGCAGGTAGACCTGGGCAGGGCCCTCCGGCCCGGCGTCGCGGGACTCGGCCCGCGCGGGCTCCGCGGACTCACACGTGCGCCGCCGCCCCCTGCGCGCCGCCATCTTGGGACTCTCACCGTCGGCGTGCGGTAGGAACGTCACTTCCGGTTTACGCTTCCCACCGCCTGCGGCCCGCTCCCCTGCGCGGTTACCTTGGAAACCGGCCCGCCAATCAGAGAGGGCGGTAGGGAACCAAGGCGCGCTAAGGTCTAGGCGAACCGCAACCTGGCCCTTCAAGAAGAGCCTGCGGTGCGGAGAAACCGCATGTCCCGCGGGGCTGCAGGATGCGCCTCGGGGGCGGGGCCTAAGGACTCCCGGGGGTGCTGGGTTTATGGGTGGCCTCGTGTTCCGAGGTCTCCATTCTCCACCTTGGATCCCCAAGCCTGTCTTTCCGCGTAATCATTCATGTCTGCAAACTGGAGCGCTTCCTGGGTTTCCGCTCCCGGAAGACCCATAAAGCCGGTTTCTTCTCCTCTGCCCGCTATCCAGGCCTTCATTGACTCCAAAATGCTTTAGCGTAGACACGCCGGGTATTTTGCGTTGGTCCGTCGAGTCCGCCTCTCCGGGCGGCTGCTGCCGCTGCGGGCGGCGCGCGCCCGGCCGTGGTCGGGAGGCTCTCCGCGCCTGGCCAAGGGGCCTCGTGTGGGGCCGTGAACCGATTCTTACTGCCGCGACTGGGGCGATCCAGACGCGGGGTGAGCGGGGCGTGCGGCCCGCCCGCGGCCAGAGGCCAGGGGACCCTAGGTTTGACCCTTCAGTGTTGGATCCCAGGTCCTTCTGGCTGCTCTTTGGGATCGCTCTCAGCCCCAGCCTTCTCTGTTCCCTCTTCCCGCCTCCTGTTCCTTGGCTTCCCCCCACACCTGTTCGCTAATCCCGTCTCCCCTTCCCCGTCGGACTTTTCTGAGTTTCTCTCTCCTCCGGAGAAGTTGAGGGGGGCTAAGAGACGGACACGGAGCGCAGGCTGGGACCAAGGAGGCATAAAAACATGGTTTATTCCAAACACTGCGATGTGGGCTGGGGAGAGCAGAGGAAGTTAGGGGGAAAGTGGGAGCTCCCAGGTCCCCTCCCCACCCAGCCCCAGACCCGGCTGGAGACCTGGGAAGAAGAGGCTCTGGGGGCTGCCGGGTCCTCCCCAGAGGGTCGCGACAAGGGCTGGAGGGGATGTGGTTGGTGGTACCGGGGTGGTGGACGGGGAGTGTGGGCGGGAGAGAGGCTGGGGTCCTTGGGCCGGGGGAAGGCGGGGCTTCCGTTGGGGACCGGTCCCCGTCAAAGGGTGGAGGAGGAGGGGGCGTCACGGCTCCACATCAGGGGGCACAGTCTGGTCGGGGCACAGTCTGGGGTCGGATGACCATTTTAGGTGTTGGAAGTCACAGTCTGGGGTCGGGGGTTTCTGTGCGGCGGGGCCGAGGTCTGGGGTCACAGTTTGGCGAACGCGTCTCACAGTTGAGTCCCGATGGATGGAGGTTAAAAACGCGCTTCCCCGGAGGCGTGGCTGGGTCCGAGGAGCTGCACAGTGACGTGGGGGCCGCGGGCGCGGGCGCGGCGTGACGCCCCCCGCCTCCCGCCCGGCCTGGTGACGTTAAAAAGCCCTTGTCGGGATTTTAAAAAAGTCGGGTGGGCTCCGAGACCCCCGTCCACCCGCTCTCAGGCTGGGGAGGCCCGGGCGCCCGAGTCCGCTCTGGCTCGTGCTCCCCCCGGCACGCGCGGGGGGCGCGGGGCGCTGCTCCCGACGGGGTCCGGCCACGTCCCCTCTGTCTCCTTCCCAGCCCGCGCGGGTCCTGTCCGCGGCGTGCGCCCCCTCGGGCCGTGGCCAGCGCTGACCGCGGGGGCGGCGGGGACCCCGGGGGCCCGCGTCATACCTCGGACTCGAGGCTGGAGAAGTGCGCCGAGCCCCTGCGCGTGCCCAGGTCCCCGCCCCGGTGTCTCCGGTGGGGCGCGGCGGGCAGCGGCGGCCCCCAGTGCGCCGCGTGCGGGCAGCGGCGCGCGTGGCGGGAGGGCCCGGTGAGCCTGCGCGCGGGGGCAGCGCGGGGGCACGAGCTCAGGTCCTCCAGCGAGCGCGAGGTGGGCGCGGGCGGCGGGAGGTCCCAGCCCCCCGCCGCGCGCCGGTGCCGGTGGTGGTGCGGCGCGGCGGGGCGGGGCGGCACGCGCGGGCGCGCAGGGTGCGGCCGGGGGCATCCGCAGCGCGCCCGGCGCCGGTGCGGGGGCCCCGCGGCCCAGGGCGGCGGCGGCGGCGGCGCCCACCAGCCGCCGTCCAGGCCGTCGTGCGAGCAGCTGAGGTGGCGCGGGGGTGGCAGCAGCTCCAGGCTGGCGCAGTGGCGGCAGTGCCAGGCGGGCGCGGGGCGCGGCGGCAGGTAGTCCCAGCTGCCCGCTCGCCAGCCGCCCAGCTTGTCCACCGACCAGTAGCGGCCGGGCGGCGGCCCTAGACGTTCGGCGTACGGGTAGGGGAAGTCGGCGAACCACCAGGGCTCCAGGCCGCCCAGCGACGCGCCGCCCAGGCTCTCCGAGTCCTCCGAGTCCGACGGCGACGGCTCGAGGTCCAAGTAGGCGCAGGGCGGCGGCGCGGCGCGACACGGCGGTGGCGCGGCCGGGGCCCCTGCACCCGCGCCCGCGCCGCCCGCGCCCGGCCCGAGCAGCGGCTGGCTCTCGGGGTCGGAGCGCGGCCAGCGTGCGGGCGCCGGCGGGCTCTCGTCCTCGAAGGCCAGGCGGCACAGTGGCGGCGCGGCGGCGGCGGCGGCGGCGGCGGCGGCGGCGGGGGGCGCAGGTGGCGACGGGAAGCCGGGGAAGGCGCCGGCGGGGGGCTCGGCCGGCTCCTTGTCGCGCACTATGGCGAAGTACGAGGGCGGCGGCTTCTGCGGGGGCTGCGCGGCCGGCGGCGACAGTGGGCGTCCGGCCGCGCCACGCGGCGCCGCGCGCGCCTCGCCAAGGCCCAAGCCCTGTGGCTCGATGGGGCCGTAGTAGCGGTGGAAGCCGTCGGCCAGCCCCGCGCCCCCCGGCGGCCCTGCACCCTTGGCCCGGCGCCAGCGGTCTGCAGCCGCGCGCTCTCGAGGCACGTAGGGTGCGGGGCCGGGCGGTGGCGGCCGCACCGCGGGGTACGCGGGGCTGGGCAGGGGCTGTGGGGGCGGCGGGGGCTTGGCAGGCGGCGGGGTGGCCTCGGCGCTGCAGCAGCTGTACATGCCCTGCGGAGCGGGGCGGGTGGCGGGGGGTCAGCTCCTGTGGTCCCGGGCCTTCCCCCTCTCCCGCGCCTCCGCCCGGGCCCCCTCCCTCCCTACCCGCCCCTGTCCTGCCTCTCTGCAGGTCTCTGGGTGTCCTCCGCCCTCTCCCCGAGGGGCGCCCCTCTTCCCATACCCTGGAGAAGGCCAGCAGGAAGTCCATGCGGTGCGTGGGCCCCAGGCAGTGCCGCAGGCGCCAGTACACCAGGTGCTCCCAGGCGAAGACCAGCAGGGAGAGGCCCATGGCCACCAGCAGCATGTAGAAGACGCCTGCCATGTTGTCGATGTCTAGCTTGCTGCTCATCACCTCGATTTTGTCGTTGTGGCAGATTCCGGACAGCCAGAGCCGCTCCAGCATCTCGATCTCGTCTGTGGAGTGGGGCAGAGGTTACCTGCCGGGGGCCTCCTCTGAGGCCCAAGTCCAGGCCCCACTCCGTCCCCCTCTCCAACTCTGGTCTGTAGGCCTCCACCCCTCCTCCCCAGGACCCCGGGCCGCCTCCTTCCCGAGCCGCACCGTCCCCCAGGAACTGCAGCAGCGCCAGGTCGATGGGCCGCTTCCAGCGGGAGCCCTTGTGCAGGGCAATGCCGTAGCCCGTGGTTGCGAAGACCTTGCCGGAGCCGATGGTGACGAGCTTGCAGCCCTCATCCTTCCGCGCCATGTAGTTGAGCACCGCAGCATCGTAGATGAAGGCGTCCAGCTTCCTGAGGGTGGGGGCACGAAGGGCAGGGCCATTCTTACTCACGTGCTCTGACAGCCTGGCATGGAACCCCTCTCCCCCTCACCTCCAACTCCTCCAAACCCTGACTCTCCAGGGACTCTTGAACACGTCATTGTACCTCTTTGTGCCTCAGTTTCAACATCTGTAAAACAGGCGCAGTTGCAACACCACCTTTCCTGAGTTTTTCCAGAGGAGGTGCTGGACACGTTAGCTGTGACTGTTAATGAAGTTACTGCTCTTTTAATCCTCATCACGGCCCTCCAGAGACGGTCCAGTTTTATTTGTTTGTTTATTTATTTATTTTTTGCAGTACTGGGGGTTGAACCCAGAGCCTCGCGCCTGCATGCTCTGCAAGTGCTGGACCACTGAGCTCCACCCCCAGCCCATTTTTTTTTTTTTACTTTTTTTTTTTTTTTTCTTTTTGAGACAGGGTCTCACTAAGTTAAGCAGACTGCCTCTGGTCTTGAACTTGCGATCCTCCTGCCTCCGCCTCCCAAGCCGCTGGGATTACAGGTGTGTGCCACCGTGCCTGGCTTGGTCCTCTTTTTTTTAAGAGTGGAAAACCTGCTTTTCTACAGGTCCTAGGGGATGGGGATATAGGGCAGTGGTAAAACACTTGCCTAACACACGGATGCCCTGGGTGTGATCCCCAGTGTTACAAAAATAAATAAGTTTTTAAATAGATAAATAGTAGAAAGGTCTTGCATTGTTCTTATTTACTTAAGCCATGGCCTTGCCCATGCTAGGCAAGTGCTCTGCCACTGAGCTACACCCCTTGTTCAAGAGCTTGCATTTCAAAGAAGCTTGAGGCTTAGGGTGTGACAAAAGGAACATAAATGATCACCTACATTGCACATGGGCTGGGGTTTAGCTCAGTTGGTAGAACACTTGCTCTGGGTGCCCTGAGGCTGTGGGTTCGATCCCCAGGACCGCAAAAACAGGGAAGGATGAAATAATGGAATGTTAAATTTTACTTAACTTTAATTTATTTTAACTGAAATAGTATCAGACAGCACACGTCTGTGGTAGACAAAGACATATATGGCTGGATGCTGGGTTGCAGAGAAAGGAAAGGGTCTTCAGGGGAGAGTGCTTAGCCTTGACTGTTAAGTTGCTAGCCTCTCTGGGTTTTGTTTCATTTGCAGTGCTGGGGCTCAACCCAGGGCCTCGTGCATGCCAGGCAATCTGTCTGTGACTGAGCTATGCCCTGGCCCTACCCTGTTATTAAGCCTTCTGTCTCCCAAACCTGCAGAAAAGCCCTGTCACACACTCACTTGCTCACACATACATGCCCTGTGTGCGTGGAATTGTAGAAGAGAGACTACATTAATCCACGCACCCTGAGTGGGGAGACAGGAAGCAAAGGGCTGGGGGTGGAAAACTAGAATCTTGGGGCATGCCCACAGTGTGTACTGGACCTGGGCCTGAACTGGCTTCCTGGAGCTCCTAACAGGTGGGCGACCTCAGTGACACCTGGGAGCCAGCAGAGGCCAGCAAGACACTGCCGTCGCCTGAGAGCCCTTCTGCCCTGCAGTTTCCTTCCAGTTCCCTCTTTACCAAGGAGAACACTCTTGGGGGCAAAACGTGAATTGCTCTCCGTGTTTGAGTGAGGAGAATTTGGAGTTCCCAGAGCCCAGCAGAAGAGGAGGGTTGGAGAGGTTGGGGACTATGGTTGGATGGAAGGAGGATCTTCAGTGGTCCTGGGGGTGCTGGGTTGGGGGCTGAGGAGCATTTTGGAGAAAGCTACAAGGTGGGCTGAGACTTAGCTCAGTTGGTAGAGTGCTGTTCTGCAGTCTCTGAGGTCCCAAGTTCGATTCCCTGCACTGCAAAAATGGGAGAAGGACGTGGCAACCCACAACCAAGGCAATCCCGAAATGATCTGCCATTGAAACCCTATGAGGGTCGCTATGAGTCGGACACGACTAGATGGCACCTAACAACAACAACGAGTCAAGGCTTCCAGAGACAAGTAGCTGAGGGGGTTTCAGGAGGGTGGGACCAACAGAAATCCCCCCCTCATTTTCTTCCTTCCTTCCTTTTCTTTCTTTCTTTTCTTTTTTTTTTTTTTTGGGGGGGTGCTAAGGATGGGTCCAGGGCCTGGCACATGGAAAACTTGCAGTCTACCACTGAGCTACAGCCCTAGCCCACCTAGCTCAGTCCTGTGTGCTAAGTTCTGGGTATAATGCCCACATCCCTGCCTCTTCTAGCCCTACTTCACTAGCCTTGTCCCTGTATCACTGTGGTGCTGTTGTTGGGTACTGTCCAGTCCCAAGGGTGTACATAGCAACCCTATGTGCAATAGACAAAACGGTATTGTCAGTACCTCTCTGCTATTCATAGTTTTCAATGGCAGATTGATTTTGGGAGTGGGTTGCTGGGTCCTTCTCCCAAGCCTACAGTACCTGGTGTTCTCAGGCGGTCTCCCATCCAAGGACTAACCAGGCCTGACCCTGCTTAGCTTCCGAGATCCGGTGGGATCGGACATCACAGGGGTACAGCCACAGGCAAATGACTATAAAATTTCAGTTACTTCCTACAGCCCTTCTTTGGTTGTAGGCTGGGACGAATAGAACTTCCCTGCCCACCCTTTCTTCAGTGTACACTCCTACCCCTCACAGGGGATCTGCCCATTGCAGCCAGTGCCTGTCCCGGCTCAGCACCCCCTGCCCTGGTTCCTCGCTGCAGTGAGCCGCTGTGAGCTTCAGCGCTGTTCGCCACCCGCCATGTAGATGGTCCTTCCGGACTGGGCAGGCACTGGATTTGACTGCTACCTTGGTACAAAACCCCTGGCCTGCCGGGGGCGCCCCTGGCCCTGGAACCATGGCGGCAGCATGGGCAGAAATATAACAAGTTACCTGTCTACCTCAATGCAGGTCATTCTTTCCTGGAGGGAGACTCCAGTGACCGTGGTAAATGCGAGAGTTACGCAGAGGGCTGGGAGAGCAGAGCAGAAGGGGAAACTTGGTGGGACCTCTGCCCATGAGCTTCTAGGGAGGATGTGCCGCTCCTGGGAAGAAGCCACTTGGAAGGGAGCTAATGGTGGTACAGCTTTGAGACACCGTGGTGAGGTCTTCCTGGGGGACAGAACTCCTCCGCTGGGTATAGCTATACATAGGCTCTTCATGGGTACTGACACTCCCTGTATAAATCCCCCACAAAGCTTAACGTGATCCATCCTCAGGTCTGTCCATGTTCCCTCTGGCTTTTGTGCGACACCATCAGACCCCTCTGCACCCCCTCACCCCTCTGTCCTAACCTCACAACCCACCATCACTCTGCTCCAGTCACACTGGCCTTCCCACGGTACCCGGGACAACTTGCTCCTACCTCAGGGCCTTTGCACTGGCTATTCTCTTTGCTGAAACATTCCCCTTGTAGGTAGCTGCCTGCCTCGTCCCCTCACCTCCTCCAAGTCTTTGTTCACAACACCTCTGGAGCCCCTTGTAGAACACTGCAACCTCATCTCCAGGTCTCCCAAACTGGTTTGCCCTGCTGTGTACTCGCCCCTGACACATACAATGCTCTTATTTATTCGGTTTATCTTCTGTCTTCCTCCACTGGCTTTCGAGTCCCATGAGGGCAGGGCCCGGGCTTGTCTGGTTCACAGCTGTACGCACAGGGTCTAGAGCAATACCTGACACTAAGCACTTGAGGTGCTTAATAAAGAATGGCAGAGTGAATGAATGCAGGCTGAGCGGTGACAGTGTTCGGTGGCCCAGGCCCTGGACCCGAGAGCAAAGACCTCATTCACATCGAGAGGCAAGAGGCCCCTCCACAGAGCAGCAAGGTAAGAGCAGAGGGGCGTGTGTGTGTGTGTGTGTTGTGTGTGTGTGTGTGAACTGTTCTGAAGGAAAACGAGTGCTACTTCAGGGAAAGGAGCCCGGATGTTCCCTTCTTTTTTGGATGTTCCCTTCTTTTTCCCCCGGTGGTGCTGGGGATGGAACCCAGGGCCTCCGCGCACGCTAAGCAAGCGCCTTATCAACTAAGCCAAACCGCCAGGCTGTGTTAATGTTTTGCAGATGCTGTGTGCAAGAGAGACGGAAACTAGTGCAGGGGCCCAGGGCTGGCTGAGGAGAGAACCACGGCTCACAGCTCCTTCTGGAACAGCAGTCCCCAGCCTCTGGGCACCAGGGACCAGTTTTGTGAAAGACAGCTTTTCTAAGTCCTCTGCTCTGGTGCGACTCAGATGTGAGGCCAGGGCGCCGCTGTAAATGCAGAGAAGCCTCGAGCTCAGCCCTGCAGAGCTTCAGGGACCCTGGTCTAGGAGACGCAAGTTCTTTGCCTTATTCTGAGTTTGCTTGCCCACCCTCTCACCTCCCTGTGGAAATGGAATTTTCTAGTATTGTCCACAGGGTCCACGAGCCACGTGTGGCTATTTGCATTTGCATTTTAATCACAAATCTAAAATCTGGCAGCTTTGTTACATCGACATTTTCACGTGATCAACAGCTGGTGGCTGGTGGCTGCCGTGACCCGTGTGATCCCAGAGCTTTCCGTGATCTTGGACATCTACTGTCCACTGCCAGTGCCCCTGTGCCTCCACAGCCTGCTCTCTGCACACCCTGTAGCAAAGCTCCGGGACCTTCAGCCACTCTGCCGCTCCCAGCGCTTAGGCAAACATTTGTTGGGTGGATGAATGAATGAATCAATGCCTTTAAATTTCCATATTATTAGGGGTGGTCTTGTCATAATCATGGCTCATCAATTGTTTTCCTTTTCTTCTCTCTCTGTGTCTCTTCCTTCCTTCCTTTTTTTTTTTTTTTTTTTTTTTTTTTTTTTTTTTTTTTTTTTTTTTTTTTTGTGGTACTGGGGGTTGAACCCAGGGCCTTGCGCCTGCATGCTCCGCAAGTGCTGGACCACTGAGCTGCACCCCCAGCCCATTTTTTTACTTTTTGAGGCAGGGTCTCACTAAGTTATGCACACTGACTCTGGTCTTGAATTTGCGATCCTCCCACCTCTGCCTCCTGACCCACTGGGATTACAGGTGTGTGCCACTGCGCCCGGCCCTTCCTTTCTTTTTTTGGACTAGGGATTAAACCCAAAGCCTCGTGTGTGCTAGGCGAGCACTCACCACTGAGCTATAGTCCCAGCCTCCATCCACTGCTTCTTTCTTTGTTCCTCCCGATGTTAAATAGATCTGTGTGTTACCTGAGACTACAAGATACTGATGTTGGGAATTCCCTGACGGATGTGATCCGGATCACCCGCCCTCCAGTGGGGTCACAGCCAACAACCCTGCTCACACTCTCAAAGGCTCAGCATGCCCAGAGGTTCAGATCTTCATGCCTGAACGTGTACACATGTCAGAGATTACTAGACACCAGGCAAAATTAACTGGAGGTGTAAAGTGAATCAACAGGGGAGGAAAAGGGAGGCCTGGAGCAGGGAAGTGCTGAAAACCCAGCCTTCATCTGTGTCATCGGAGAAGCAAGGCAAGCTGCTGCGGCCTGCAGTTATGAACGGGCTTCTACGAAACGGTACACCACAATGTCTACAAAACAAGATGGAAATTCAAAGGACAGAGAAAAGAGTTCTTAGAAATTACAAATATGCCTTTGTGGGGGTGCGGCGCAGTGGCAGAGCGCTTGCCTAGCATCCATGAGGATCTGGGTTTGATCCTCAGCACCACAAATAGATAGATACATAGATACATAGATAGAGGGGTAAAGGGATATAGCAACAGAATACTCTAGCAAAAATAAGAAATTTAATAAAGGGATAGAAGAAAATCGAAAATCAGGAAGAAGAGCAGAAAACTAGAGAGAGAAAACTAGAGAGAGTGAGGGCTGGGGATGTAGAGCATTTGCCTGGCACGCACAAGGCCTTGGATTCAATCCCTAGCTCTGTCAAAAGAAAAAAAAATCAAAGAAATGGACAATCCAAGAGTTCACTATCAAATTATGAATTCCAGAAAGAGCAGAGAAACAAAGGAGAGGGGACAAACTGTACATGAAAGAATTCAAGAAAAATTTAAGAAAGTTTCTCAGAACAAATGGCATGAAGATACAATCGAAAGGCCCAGCAATGAAAACAGCTTGCTGTGCACATTGGTGCACACCTATAATCCTAGGTGGTTAGGAAACTGAGGCAGGAGGATCACAGGTTCCAGGCCAGAGGCAGCCTGGGCAACTTGATGAGACCCTGTCTCAAAAAATAAAAAAGGGGCTGGGGGTGCAGCTCAGTGGAAGAGCCCTAGCAAAGCATGCATGAAGCCCTGGGTTCAACCCCCACAGTACTGCAAAGAAATAAAAAGGAAATAGATCAAGGTATGTTAGCAATAAATGGTCAGTACACCAAGGACAAGGGAAGGAAAACACAGATCACACACCAGGGCTCAGCAATCAGAACGATGTTGGCTTCTTCTACCACAAGAGTGGATGCTAGAACACAATGGAACGACACCTCCGAATCTGAAAGAAAGTGCTGTCTACTCTGGAATTTTATACCCAGCCAGCCTGTCTATCAAATATAAAGACAGAATAAAGACTTTCCGGGTTTGCAGTGTACCTGCAAAATGTACCTTCAGAAAGGTACCTCCTAGTCAGGTGCAGTGGCCCACGCCCATAATCCCAGCAACGTGATAGGCAGAGGTGAGAAGACTGCAAATCTGAAGCTACAGGCAGCCTGCATAACTTAGTGAGACCCTGCCTCAAAATAAAAAATAAGCTGGGTTGCAGCCAAATGGTAGGGCACTTGCAAAGTATATGTGAGGCCCTGGGTTCAACTCACAAGTACTGAAAAAAAATAAGAAAAGAAAAGAAAAGAAAAAACTACCTTCTATATGCTCTTTGTCAGGAAGCTCACAAGAACACGGAGCAAAAACTAGAATGAGGAAGAATTTGTGATAGAACAGAATTGGCCAGGAGGCAGGTGGGAGTGATCCCAAGGTGGCGGCCAAGAGAAGGCCAAGAGAAACCTCTTCTGTGAGATGAAATTAATTCAGTATTTGTTGCCTCTGAACCTAAGATGGAATTTAGATTGTTAACAGAGAATTGGGGTTAAGCAAAAAGAAACTGAAAAAAAAAAAAAAGGCACTATTAACTCCAGGAAAAACAAAAACTTGTACAGAAGAATCATCATCGTTTCCTACATGTGGCAGGTGAGATCATGTCCAGTTATGACATGTGAACACTGACCATTAATCAGGTCAAAATAAGAGTGGGAGGCGGAACTGATTTAATAGGAACATGAGTATGTGCCTCTTGGTAGCAAACAGTGGATGGGAAAGGCCTGGAATTGAAAAATCAAGAGCCAGTCCTACAAATGTAGTTTTTAGAGATAGAAAGAGAAATACCAAAGTGGCACACTAAATGAAGGGGAAGCAGATTCTTCTGGGATGGGGGAGATGGAGGGCGGGCAGATGAGGGGACTGTTGTTTTCATTAGAAAACCTTGTATTTCACTCTCCAGACAATGTGGATGGATAATTCTGACAAAAATAGAACTAAAAATTTAAAAAAAAATGTAAAAAGGGATACTGGGGAAGAAAGAATTCAGCAGAAGTAGGAAATCCGAGCGGGAGGTGGCACTGAGAAGCGCGAGCGTCCTCTAGGGAAGGAAGGGGGTTGGTCCTGGGTTCCTCGAAGTGCCCACCAGGCAATGCAGCCTATGGCCTGAGTCTGGGCTCTGGGTCGACTGCCAGGGTTCAGGTCCCAGCCTTGCAGCTTGGCAGCTGTGTGCTTCCTGGGTGTGTCAGATTCTAATAATATTCATCTAAAATGGTGACGAAATCTCATGGGTTGAATTGAGTCCCCTCCCCAAATTCACATACTGGGGTGCCAACCTGCAGTGCCTCCGAATGTGGCGCTCGTGGTAGGACAGGGTGCCACAGAGGCAGTCGGGTGAAAATGAGGCCACAGGGTGGGCCTGATCCAGCACGACTGGTGTCCTTATGAAAAGTGGAAACGTGGACCAGAGACACACATCACAGAAAGACGATCTGAACAGACCCAGGGGAGGTGGCTGCCTACCAGCCAAAGGAGAGAGAGGCCTGGACAAATCCTTACCGCCCACCCTCACAGGAACCAGGGGCACTTCCAGCCTCCAGCTGTCTATATAAAACAAAAACACCCTCTCACAGCAGCTCTAGCAAACTAACCGTGAATGCAAAGGGGTTAGGACGGACCCCGATATGTAATGAACACTGTTGTTGTTGTTGTTAGGTGCCATCAAGTCGGTATCTGACTCATAGCAACCCTATGTACAACAGGCGAAACACTATTATCACTGCTTCTCTCCTGTTCATAGGGGTTTCAGTGGCGGATTGATTTTTGGGAGTGGGTTGCCAGGTCCTTCTCCCAAACCTACAGCTTCTGGTCTCCCATCCAGGTACTAACCAGGCCTGACCCTGCTTAGCTTCCGAGATCTGACGGGATCGGATGCCACAGGGCTATGGCTGCAGGAGACATAATAAACACTAAAGTAAATTAAAAAGATAACGGGAACCAGACCAAGCCCTGGCGAGGGTGCAGAATGAGCAGGCACCTCTGGCACTACGGCTGAGGGTACCCAATACGAGTACTTTGGAAAATGCTCGGTGTGTCTACTGCAGTGGAGCACGCGTCTCCTGCTGAGGCAGCCTTTCCACCCGTGGGAATACACCCAAGGAAAGTCAGGGTGTATGTCCCCCAAAGACCAGCTGAGAATGTGCATAGCAGCCGACTAGGGATCAGCCTCTGGCCAAGCTCCAGAGCAACGTGAGTTCCAGCAACAGCAGAAAGGAAGAGTGATCGGATAATCGTACACGTATACTCTTGCTTTGCTTTGTTTCTTTGAGACACAGTCTCACTCTACAGACCACACTGCCCTACGACTCACTGTGCAGCCCAAGCCGGCCTTGAACTCGACATCCTCCAGCCTCAGCCTCTCAAATGCTAGGATTACAGCCGTGCACCACCATACCCAGCTTGAATCATGGTATAATCATACCAAGGTATAGTAAATGGCATGTCCAGCTGAGTTGGCAATCTGGTAACGCTGAGCAAACTATGCCACCAACGAAAGATATTATATGCCCTGTTTGATTCTGTTTATATGATGTTTAAAACCAGGCAAAACTAATTCACAGTGATAATTCTATGGTGCTGGAAGGGCAGAGGGGAGTTTTCTGGGGAGCTGGGAAAAATCGTGTACCTTAATCTAGGCATGGTCATATATGCGTGCATAAACATGTACACTTTTTGGCCCTCACTGGATGTATACTTCAATTTTTAAAAAATGAAAAAAATCTATAAAAAGACATAGGATGAGGCATCAAGCTATTTTTACTCAATAAAGGCCAGGAATACGGCTGACATTTGTATGGAGGGGAAAAATGCAGGTGTTCTTGGCTCTCTGAAGTCAGAGAGCAGAGATTTGGATTCATTCTGTGAGCTGAGGCAGGTCCCTCAGGGTAGCCGCATTCCACTCCTGCTACCTGAAACTCGGGTCCAAAGCGGATCTAGAAAGTGCCCCCAGCCAGCGTCCGAATGCTGGCGTCGCTTGTGGCTCTGGCAACCCCCTCACCTTTTCTTCTTCCAGACAGGGTCCTGCCCTGTAGCCCAGGCTGGCCTGGAACTGGGATCACAGGCATGGCCACCTCCCTGCCAGGCACCCTGGGGAAGAGAAGGAACTGGGCACTGGGTTGAGGGGACAGCGTGTGGGCAGGACCCACGCAGCTTTGCCCAAGGGAGGAGGGGGATCCAGGGGTCCCGGGCCCCCATGAGAGGCTGAGGAGCAAAGGGACGTTAGGAGGCAGAGGAGAAGTCAGCAGGCTGGCTGGGGGCCCACTCCGGGGTGAGCAGGCATGGGGAGGAGTCCCCAGGCTGGGGGGTGGCTGAAGCCTGTGTCTTCCTTTCACATTTTGCATTTGGGTGACACAGACCCAGGGTTCCAGGCCAAGATGCACTGGGGCCGAGATGCTCTCATATCCCAGACTGCCCGTGGGAGGGACTCGGGGAAGGCCTCGTGCATGTGTATATAGACTATGGGCCCAGGTAATATGTTGGACATACTGAGCAAGTAAAACATACCCTGGCAGTTAGTTTCGCCTGCTTCTTTTTATGCGTTTTCTTCGTTTTTGTTTCGCCTTTGGTAGTTTCAGACAGCATCTCGCTGTGTAGCCTAGGCTGTCCTGGAACTCGCTACATAGATCAGGCCGGCCTTGAACTTACATCAGTCCTCCTGCTTCAGCCTCCCGAAGGCTAAGATTACAGACATGGCCACTACGCCTAGCTCACCTGAGCTCGGCGCTTGGCCGTGGGCACCCGCCCACACCCCACTGGACAGCTTGGAGGGCTCCCCCTAACCCCCCACAGCCTGCCCCGAGAGGGTTCCTGGCCTTGCCAACAGGCTCCAGAGTGGCAAAGAAACACCGGGACCAGTGACATGGTCCAGAAGAATCAAATCAGCAAAGAGGAACTCGAAGCCAGGAGACCCCAAGAGCCCTGAACTCACACAGTTCTCAGGAAGGGGGTCACAGCCAGCACCATCTGGACCCCAAGGGGCCAGGCGCCCTGGTGGCATGTGTGAGTGGGGTGGGAAGTTGGGGGAAGGGAATCGGGGAACCCAAGGACGGATGGCGAAGGGGAAGAAATCCAGGAGAAAGAGGAGGAGGAGGAACAGGAGGAAAAGCAGCAGCAGAAAGAGGAGGGGAGCGAAAAGAAGACACGAAGCCAGAGCTCCAGATGACACTGTTCGGTATGAAGCCACCATCAGATGTGGGAGTGGAGGACTTGAAATATGCAAGCCCAAACAGAAGAGTGCCACATAGAATACTCTCCCTCAAAAGGTAAAGCCTTTTATCAATTTTTATATTGATTACTTGTTGAAATGATAACATTTTTGGCACACTGGAGTAAACAAGATGTATTATGAGCATTAAGATCACTTGTTTCTTTCACTGTAGCTTTTTGCGGTACTTGGGGTCGAACCCAGGGCCTCGCGCCTGCATGCTCTGCAAGTGCTGGACCACTGAGCTGCGCCCCCAGCCCATTTTTCTTACTTTTTTTGAGACAGAGTCTTGCTAAGTTACGCAGACTGCCTCTGGTCTCGAACTTGCGATCCTCCTGCCTCCGCCTCCCGAGCTGCTGGGATGACTGGCGTGCGCCACCGCCCCCGGCTACGCTAATAGAAAATTTTACATAGCACACTGGGCTCCCAGCTCTCTTCTAGAAAAAAGGCTGGAAGGAAACCATACAACCCATTGACACTGACGACAGGGAGGGGAAGGGCGCCGCTTTAACAACGACCAAGCGTTAAGCAAACAAATCCGTTCATGGGAGGGAAAAGAGAAATTTAGGACGGGGAAGAAAACTTCGTAGGAGGCAGAGCAACGTGAGGGCCAAGGGCTGGCGAGAGTTCTCGGAATCCGAAGAGACAGGTGGAAACGGAGACTTCTGGAAAAAACACAAGCCTGTCCCAGTTGCACTGGGTGTGGGCAGGGCAGCCAGATGATCCACGTGACCAGGCCCCACCCTGGCCTCCTGATTGGTCCTGGGGTGCACACCTGACCTTGGCTAGCCCAATCAGCTTCTACCTAGAGGGGGCACGTCCCAGGATGAGTCCCATGGCCACTTGGTGGGCGCTAGGGATCGTGGCCTCCACCTGAGGCCCGGGCACTGAGGTCAGGTACCGCAGGCTTACAGGACCCTCTGAACCCAGCACCGTCTTGTTCTGAATCGCTACCGCCGAACTGTCAGGAGCCCACAGGCCTCATATGGTGACAGGCGGGAAACTGCTCTCCACAAGGCCTGCGCTGGCTGCCCTGGAGGCCGGCAGAACTGGGGTCGGTGCTTTCGAGGCACGTGGCCCCAGCCTTTTTGGCCTGAGGGACCGGTGGGTGGAAGACAACTTTTCCACCCAAGGGGACAGTTGGGGATGATTTCAAGTGCATGGCATTCCAATGGATTGTTCTTAACTTAAAGTCAAAGTTATATTTATGAAAGCCCAGACCTTTTGCCCAGGAGGAGGCAGTAAACAGAAGAGGACTGGAGTGCCACTTAAAGGGGCTGACATCATGTAGAACAGAGTGGGACGATTCTATTTCCAAGGGTAGCGTTGAAAATAATGGCACCCTTGGTACAGAGCAACGCAGAGTGTGCGTGAAGCTCCATGACACTGTAGTAACCGGAAAATGGCAAAGCGGGAAGTTTACAAAGAGAATTAGAGAAAAGACATGGCCAGAAGAGCCTTTGTGGGATCACACTCACAGCTTAGGGTGGCAAAGGCGATGCAAATACAGATGAAGCTGCGAAGGCTCGCTCGCCTGCCTACCCTGCCAGCACCAATCTGCTGCCCTGGGGTGGGATCAGCTGCCTTAAAGGATGTGCGTTCTAAAACATCTCGGTGTTTTCTGCCTCCTCCAACTCCAGTGGGAGCTTGGAGTAAACGGGGACTTGGGCACTTGGCAGAGTCTAAACACGTCAGAGGACCTCAGTAAACACCAGTCCAAAGAGTGGATCCGTGGGAGACGGCAGACGTAAACACGAACAAGAAAATTCCCGCTTCTGTGGTGTGTCCTGACTCCTCTATCACTCTCCAGACTCAACATTCACCTTAGACTTTGGGCAAAAGGGGTGCTGTCCCAGGTCCCATTTGTCCAGGGAGACCCTGGGGGGGACTGGTGTAGACGGAGTGATATCCCGCCCCCAGGTACCCGCTCTCGAACACCTGGGGCCTGTGAATATTTACTACAGGCAGCAAGAGCCATGCAGACAGGATGGAGTGGAGGAGCGTGGGTTAAGGAGGCAAGTGTGGATCTGGGTGGGCCCAAGGCCACCACGAGGACCCTTGTAAGAGGCAGAAGGAGTCGGCACAGTGGCTCTCGCCTGTAATCCCAGCTACTCCGGAGGGCTGGGCCAGGAGGATCATGAGTTTGAGGACAGAGGCAGCCTACACAACTTAGCAAGATCCTACCTCAAAATAACATAAAAAGGGGGGCCCAGGCTGCCTAGTATGCACAAGGCTGTGGGTTCAACCTCCCTGGAGGGAAAAAAGAGATGGAAGGGTCAGTCGGAGAAGATGTGCTGGTGCAAGGAAAGGTCAGAGTGGCTTGGGGCCGTGAGCCAAAGAATGCGAGAGGCCTTTGACAGCCAGGAAAATGAAGGAATTGGACTGGGGGGAAGACAAGGTGTCGGGTCATCTCACGGGAGCCTGCAGGAAGGAATTCCTCAAGTTCAGTTCCTAAGGTGAACTCAGTAGTGGTTTGGGTTGTGAAACAGGTGTCTCTGTGAGCGCAGCTGGGCCCAAGGCGGCCAGTGGCTTGCTAGCTTGATGTAGGTCTCGGCAGTTTCCCGTGGCATACGGACCTCCTTTGTACACTGGCACCAGTCCCTGCAAAGCTTTGCGATGAGCCTGGCCGAAGCCCAGGTTAAAAAGAAAAGTTTGTGAGCAACCAAAACCCCGTCTTGTTAACAGTGTGTCATGGTGGGGGTGGGGGGAGGAGAAGGAAGGAATCCCTGAAGGGCTGCTTTAGCAGGAGCACAGCAGTCCAAGCACAATGGGCAGGTAAGAAGTGGCAAAGGTCTCTGAGGAAGGAGAGGCCTACGGGCCGCGAACTACAGGTGGGTGAGCCTCTGGCAGCTGACTGGGTGGCCGCATCTCCCTTACAACCTCCTCCTTTGACTTTCCCTACAACACAGGACAGAGGGCCAACATAATCAACCCTCCAGCTTCTTTTGCAGCTGGAAGTGACCATCTGACAGGTTCTGAGAAGTAGCCAGAAGCCCCGGAAAAAGCCATGCTTTCCCCAATAAAAAGGCAGAGGCTTTCCAGGAGAAAACGCTATTCTTTCACCCTGCCTGTTCTATGGAAGCACAGCAGCCCTACTGTGACCATGAGGCAACCAAAATGCATATGAAGGTCTGCGCTACAAGCTCAGTAGAAGAAAAATGTAGAAAGCATTCAGATTGTTTGTGCTTTCTATAAGCAATCATCCTAGCCCCAGACTTCTTGTAGGAGGTTAAAAAGCCCCCTGCGTGTTTCAACTCCTAAGCAATCTGGGAAACTCGCCTGCTTTGTCACTCACTATTGCTGTCCAGGGCAGGAACTGTTCCTGGCACAGCGCTGGTGCTTGGTGAAGAGTTTTAACTAAATGTTGATTTTCGTGTTTCCACAAAGCCTCGAGTTACTCTCTGCAGCTGATTCTGAGAGACCCCTCTGTACCAGGTGCAGACTCATCCATTTTACTTGACACAAACTGACTGGGGTTGAGGCTTCCACACGGCCCCACTTGCATTCGCTCCCTGCACCCGTCATCCACACCACAGCAGGAACAAGTCAGAGGACACACATCCCCACCTAAGTCTCCCTTCTCCGTGGCTTCTCACTGCTTCAGGCAACGTCCAGCCTCACCTTGTCTTCAAGGGTCACCCTGTGTCCATCCCCAATCTGCCCCCCAACGCCAGCTCTCTGCCCTTCAGCCACCTGGAGCCAAGGCCACACCCACCTCAGCCTTCCCCACACTGTTCCCTCTGCCTGCCTGAGTGCATCTGACCGGCCTCACCCACTTCAGGGCTCTGCTCCAAGGGTACCTCCTCCGAGAAGCCTGCCCTGAACACCCTGGTGAAAATACATGCCGCTCCCTGGCTATGCTGCAGCTCGCCTTCACTTGCGGAGAGGATCCTGCTGATTTTTCTGTTTGCGTGTTTATTGTTCACATCCCCCCTCCAGACCCTAAGCTCTCTGAGGGCAGGAACTGTGGTCTTTTTGTTCACTGCCAGGCAGGGATCAGAAAATAAACACATGCTGGGAGACGGAGTGAATGAAGGACAGGGAGAGAGTTGCCGCACTGAGCTTTGGGAACTTGTGTGTGTGTGTGCGGTGCTAGGAGTGGATGCTCGAGCTCCGTGCTCGCTGGCCAAGTGCCTTAGCCCTGAGCTGCCTCCCCAGCCCCACACTCAGCTTTGTTGTAACCTTGGGAAATGCTTTGGGGACCAAATTTAACTTTGAGCTGCGTAGCGAGACCCCGTCTAAAAAAATAAAATCAGGAACCTGATGCTGTGGTGCACTTGTGTAATCCCAGCAACGGGGGAAGCTAACCCGGGAGGATCCTAGGTACAGCCTGTGCAACTTGGTGCAACCCTATGGCAAAATAAAAAATAAGAGAGGCTGGGGCTGCAGCTCAGTGGTACAGCACTTGCCTAGCTTCTGCAAGGCTCTGGGTTTAAGGCCCAATACTACAAAAAATAAATTAAAATAAATAAATAAATAAATAAATAAATAAATAAAACGTAATCCAAGTCTTCATTCTGATGAGCTTGCATCTAACGATAATAATGATATCAATAAACGCCTACCATGTCCAGGCACGGCTCTGTGTGGTCCGGCTACTTAATTCTTCTTTTTTTTTTTTTTTCGGTACTGGGGGTTGAACCCAGGGCCTCACACTTGCATGCTCTGGAAGTGCTGAAGCACTGAGTTGCACCCCCAGCCCATTTTTGCTGTAGTTTTTTGAGACAGGGTCTCACTAAGTTACGGAGACTGCATCTGGTGTCGCACATGCGATCCTCCTGCCTCCGCCTCCTGAGCCGCAGGGATTACAGGCGTGCGCCACCGCGCCCAGCTGGCTACTTAATTCTTATGACAAGCTGACACTCTGTATGACAGGGATGCTCTTGTTATTTCCACTTTCCAGAGCCGGAGACAGAGGTTCAGAGAGGTTGAGTAACGTGCCCAGGTCACAAAGCCAAGAATCAGCAGCGCCACGGCAGTTTGCGCCACAACCCGTATATACCAGATCCCTGAACACGCGGAAGGATCCCGCTCCTGGAAGAGGGAGGGAGTCCGCCCCCCACCCACTAAGCTGACCCACCCGTGTGACCCCTGAAGCCGAGGCACCAAGTCTGACCCCCGCCTTTCTAAGCATGGAGCATGCTCGCCCCGCGGCCCGCGCCTGCGCTGACCCTGCCTTGAGCTGCGTGAGCGCCTCCTCCACGCGCGGCTGGTTGTAGCGCACCATGTAGCTGTGCATGTCGGGGTAGTTGCTGCGGATGTTCTTCTCCGTGGACCCGTTGGGCACTGTCCCAAACTTCAGGGGCGGGTACTGCTCCTGGGGCCGCTGGAACTGGGGCAGAATGGGGGTGCCCCATGTTAGGGCGTCCCCCGGGCATCTCTGGCCCAAGCGCCCCATCCTGGGGCCCCGTCAACTGGCAGACACCCCAGCTTTGGAAGCGCGTCTCATTCGCTCACCACAGTAGAAAAAGCGTTTCTATGACCCAGCACCCCCCGCCGCAGGCGATCAGCAGAGAGGCCACTGACCACAGGGCTGAGAAGCCAGAAGCTCACAGGGGATCCTGTGTGCCCAGCACCAATCCTCACCTTCCTAGATTGTGGGAGGCCCCAGGGGCCAGGCCTGAGGGCAGCTGCTATTTACCATTTGTGCTGAAATGCTTCCCTGTTTTAGCACAGATGTAGCCAGAGGGTGCGTGCTGGCTCAGTGTCAAGTGCGGTTATGACTAAAGCAAAAGTTTCATAAAACCACACTCTGCCTTCCTACATAAGACACAGGCAACACATAGCGTTTTTTTGCTATTCTCTCTTATTCCATTGAAATCAATGCTTATTACAACCCACTGAGTTGATCTGTCCACCCTCTCAGAGGTCGTGACACTGGGGTTAACCACAGCAGTCTCCAAGGACACCCCGGGACCGCTAGCCTCAAACACAGCGTGTGGGAGCAATCGCCATGAGTGAAGTGCAGAAACTGAAAAGGTGAGCATTTGTCTGAGTAGTCTTAAGTCTGCTGAATCTAAGAAATAAAAATTAGGAGTTGACTTTTGTGTGTCTTGGTTTAAAATTGTATTTTACTTTTCTAGTAATTCATTGCTGTTGCATTTTACAAAAGCACCAGTCTCCAATGGATTGTTGTTGTTAGGTGCCATCAAGTTGTATCTGACTCAGAGAGACCCTCAGAAGGTTTTCAGTGGCTGTTTCCGGATTGATTTGGGAGTGGATTGCCACATCCTTCTCCCAATTGTGCAGTGCTGGGAATCGAACTCGGGACCTTAGAGACTGCAGAGCAGCACTCTACCAACTGAGCTTAATCCCAGCCTTCCAATGGATTAGAAGTTTCAAAGACTAGTCCTTCATCATGGTTTGGGAGACGTCCTGGTCTGGAAGATCCTATTTGGAGCCAGTGCTCCTCCAATGTGGGGAGACGCCCTTCCCTCGGAGTGTTCAGCCCATGTGAAGCGTACCTTTTTTCCTTCCGGAACAGCCTGCTCTACCACTCTGGAATTCTCAGGAAGTCTCCCAGGAACCCCAGCTGCCCTGCCATAGGCCACACCCCACAGCCTCCGACCCCAGCGCCCCTCCCGTCCACACACCTTGCGATCACTGAGCCCAGACACCGTGTCCACGTACTCCTCCTGGATCATGAAGGCAGCCAGGTTGGCCGTGTAGCTGGCGAGGAAGATGACAGCGAAGAAGGCCCAGACCAGCACCATGATTTTGCTGGTGGTGCCCCGTGGGTTCTCCACAGGCACCGAGTTGTTGAACACCAGGGCCCAGAGCAGCCAGATGGACTTCCCGATGGTGAAGGTTGAGCCGCCGGGGCCTGCAGGGGCCGGCACGGGGACACGGACCCCAGTGAGCTCCGTGAGGGATCAAGGGGGGGCAGAAAGGGTCTCACTTCCCAGCAGCCCCAAGGTTCCCCGGGCTCTGCCCCCGGGGCTGCTGGGGGACAGGCCGTGTGGGGAGGGGACTCACGCTTGCCGGTGGCCAGGCTGCGATTGTAGCCCACGGGGCTGAGGTACTCGAAGATGAAGACGGTGACGGCGACGACCGTGAGGCACATGACGAACATCATCACCCACACGGCGGGGCTGTAGGGCTCTGGGGGTGGGGGAGGCGCGGTCACGGCTCAGCCACCAAGGACCGGAGGCTACAGGTGTGGGACAGAGTGCAGCCGGCCCCGTCCCATCCTCTCACTCCTTCTCTCATCCCCAGCCCTGGGTGGCAGTCCCTCTGCAGACCCACGGCAACCGTTTCAACAGCTGGTGCCACTGGTGTCAACTGTCTCCAAGATGTTTCAGTGCCCCAGACCTGAGTGACTCCCTGCCTCTCTCGGCCATCTCTTTGGCTACTTATGTCCCCCAATGCTGGCTGGCTCCGGGCTCCATGTCGCATGGGGGAACCCCACCCCCATCCAGTCCCAGGCCGACCCCCTTGCCAGCTCCCTCCTCCTTCAATCCCCTGCCCCTGCTTCCCAGGCCTGCTCCTACCATCCTCACAGCCAACACAGCTCGGCCTTCTCTCCTCCCTGAGCCCATCTCCCCAGCCTCCAGACCCCGAGTCTCCCCCGACCCATCACCCACAGCCCTAGAGCTGACCCTGCCCGCCCCTGCTCATGGCTCCCCTGTAAGCAGGACTAAGTACCAGACACTCAGCCTTGTCCTGCCCTCTCCCGCCTGACCACTCTCCAGGACCCAAGCTTTAGCCACTCAGTACCCACCGCTCCCGGCCAGCCTGCCCTCTCCTTGGCTCCTCAGACTCCTGCCCTGGGGCCACGTGACCTGTTCATCAGACCGCCTCCCGCTCAGATGTCCCTCCTCACGTCCAGTAACAGTGGTTGCCGCGAGGGTCACCGACAGTAGCCGGCAGCACCGTTTCCTCGCAATTCTACTTCCTAGGGCCAGGGATTGAGCTGCCAGGCCTGTCGCAGTAAGGCCATCGCCCCAGACTGTCAGTGCAGCAGCTGAGGATGTGCTTGTCACCTCCACTGGGTGACTTGGTGAGGCATAAACAGGCCCTCGGCCCTCCCTTGCCGCATGCTGCTGTCAGGCAGGTCCCCCAGGGACGCTCGGTGTGCATGAGGTCAAGGCCGCCAGGGCAGTGCTGGGGAGATGGACAGGGAGCCGGACTCGGGCAGGGGTGGCCCCCCTCCCTGGGGAGCTTTGCTCAGACTTCAGAGAGGGAGTGGATCTGACGTGCCCTTCCAGCGTTGGCCTCTCCTAGGCTGCTTCTTGTGTCTTCTACAGTTCAGGAGCCAGGCTTTCCACCAACCCCACAACAAAGCCACCAGCCAGTCTGGCTGCAGCTCCCTAACCTTGAGTCCATCTGCTTATTTATCCCTCCCCGGAACACCCTCACCCCTTCTCTGGCACGGACGTCTGCAGTAGCCTCCTTGCTGGACTCCTGCTTCCACAGGCTGCCATAATCGCCACACCACCTCCGGAAATCCAAGCTTCCTGCCGTGGTGGCCGGCGCCTGCAGGGCATGTCCCCCCTCCCAGCCTCTTCCCATCCTCATGCCCTCACGTCCCTGCAGGTGCACGGCATCTAGTAGGTCCACAAACACCCCACACCTGTCTCTCCCTTGGGACCTTCGCTCTTGCTGGCCCCTCTGCCTGGCTCGCCATCCAGCCAGATCCATGCCAGGATCCGTGCTTCCTCCACGGAGTCTCTCCAGTCCACCCGCCTACCTGTCTGCCTCTTTGCCCAGCTTCGTTCCTCATGGTATCTATCACCACCGTCAGAAGGGACCTCATCTGTGTACCATGTAAGCTTATTGTCTGTCGCTCCCAGAGGCTGGGAGCTCCTGGGGGCAAGGTTTGTCTGTTGCATTTACCACTGTGTCTCCAGCAAGCAGCCCACAGCCTGGCACAGGGTAGGTGCTTAGTAACACCAGGGGTGCTTGCCTAGCATGCAAAAGGCCCTGGGTTCCATCGCCAGCACTGAAAAAAACACATCTTGAACTCCTGGGCCGAGTATGCATGGAAGCGCACACCTGTAATCCCAGCACTCAAGATGCTGAGGCGGGAGGGTCTCGAGTTCCAAGGCAGCCTGAGCTACACAGACAAAACACCCAAAATGAAACAAAACAAAACAAAACAAAAAAACACTGATGAGTGACTTGAGTGCCAATAATATGCTGGTACTGTGCTAGTCTCTTGTCTTCACCCCTTACCTAGATGCTGGTGGGCGGGGACTTGCAGCATACCCGCTTTAGAGGGCTCACTTTAAGAAAAGAGAATGCAGCTGTACTACAAAGCCAGCTGCTGGGACGGCTGCTGCAGGAGAAACCTAAGCTCAGGCTTCCTTCTGCCGGGAGAAACTGTCTCTCCCATTTTACAGATTGAGAAACTGGGGCTCAGAAGTAGCGCCATACTGTTGGAGTCACACATCCAGGACAGGCGATTCCAGATGGGGACCCGGCTGGGGACAGGTGCTCCAGCCTGGTCCAGGTGTGGCACCTGCCCTGGGGCCCCGCTCACCGAGGAAGGCCGAGGGGGACACAGTGCCGTTGCTTCGTGCCACCATGACGCTGATGCCCGTCTCCACGAAGGGGACAGAGAAGTCCACGATCTCGGATCGCTCCTCGTTGATGGTGAGGGAGCCGATGGCCATGTCTGCGCGCTGGTAGAACACCTACGATGGGCGAGGAGAGGGAGAGGGAACCCGTTCAGGGTGACAGAGACCCACGGAGAACAAAGACTGGCCGGAAGACCAGCCCGGGGGTTGAGGCAGAGGCCAGGAGGCACGGCGGGAGGTGAGGTGGACAGCGGAGGTCAGCGGAGCACAACGTGGGACAGGTGCCGAATAGGCAGGGAAGAGCACTGGGCAGAGGCAACCTCGGGTTGCACCAAACGCGGGCATCACCTCCCTCTTGGTTTCGGTGTCCACCCTCAAGGCCTCCCTACCCTGCCCGTAGCCCCGCCTCCTACAGCTCAGAGCTTCCTCCCTGGCCCCGCCCCACAGCCTGGCCCCGCCCCCGACGGCCTCAGGGCCCTCCTACCCCGCCTCCCACAGCCCAGAGCTTCCTCTCTGGCTCCGCCCCCACAGCCTGGCCCCGCCCCGGGCTTCCTCATCCAGCCCCCTCCTGCAAGGCACTGTTTGCTCGAGACCCCTTCCCAGGCCTCGCCTCATCCTTCGGCCACGTCCCCTACTCCAGGATTCCCTTGGCCCCGCCCCGAGGGTCCCCTTCCCCTACCGGTCAGGCCGCCCACCTCTCCGATCATGCCGTTCCAGACGCCGTCGATCTTCTTCCCGTGCTTGCCGTTGGTGACCAGGTAGAGGTCGTAGCTGAAGCCGATGGTGTGCGCCAGCCTCTTGAGAATGTCGATGCAGAAGCCCTTGCAGCACCGCTTCTCCGGGCGGGGCGCATCCGGCGGAGGGCTGCGGGGAGCCACCAGACACGGGCAGGTTGAGGACCCCTGGACTCTGGCATGAGGGCGAGGGTAAGAGGAAGGGGCAGGCAGCAGCTGACACTGGCTCAAAAGGCTCAGAAGTTTCTTGGCTTGTCCAAGGAAGGTCACCATGCCAGAGGGCCCGGCAGGCCGGGGCCAGGGCTGCAGGGCCACAAGCGAGGGGTTTGAAGCTGGCTGGAATGCCTGCGTCCTGATTGTCACCTGTGGGTTCGGTTGAGCTGGCTCCGGCAGGGGACAGAGTCTCTGATACAAGTGCCGCTGATGGGGTCGGCAGGCTCCACAATGACGAAGGGTCTTTCCTCCAGCGTGGCCACTGTGAGGTGTTGTGTGTCATCCACCGGCTGCAGGAAGCGGCCATAGCGGGACCACAGCGGGTACTTGAGGCGGAGAGTCTGCT
The DNA here is from genome assembly GCA_007922755.1 of Pedetes capensis. Lineage (NCBI taxonomy): Eukaryota > Metazoa > Chordata > Mammalia > Rodentia > Pedetidae > Pedetes > Pedetes capensis. The sequence goes on from VMDO01007837.1 coordinate 55,022, forward strand.
GCTCCCAGCTGCCCACCTTGAGCGAGAGGACAGTCAGGCTTCCTGGGGGAGCATGCCAGAGGGTCCAGGCCTCACTAGCCCTCCTCCCTCAGACCTCGGGGCCCAGACCCAGCCCTCCTCCCTCAGACTGGGGTTTCCAGGCCTCACTGATTGTCTTCCCTCAGACCCAGGAGTCCAGGCTCTCCCTCCTCCCTCAGACCTGGGAGTCCAACCCTCTCCCACTCCTGAGGCGGGTGCTGTGGCTCACCACTTCCCAAGTCCTGTCTCTGGTGAGGGAGATGACCACCAGAGAGGGATTCACGAGGAAGCCATCCTCATTGAAGGAGTAATCCCGGTTGTCCCAGGTGATGTTCATGAAGTACCTGCCCGGGAGGAAGCCAGGGGCCATGTGGAGACCTGGGTTGGGTCCTTGGATTGCGGGGGCCGAGCCTCCATTCTGCTGACTCGCCTGTGTGGCTGGGACCTCTCCCTTCAGCTGGGGGTCAACACCCTAGAACCCCATGCGCTCTGGTCCATCTGCCTCAGGAGCTCCATCTTTGATTGCTTCCCACCCAAAAACCCTTTTCTTACTCAATCAGCACCAAATGCAGTGTCCCTGGAACAGGTCAATAGTTTCTGCCTTGGGGCCTTTGTAGATACTGTTCTCTGTCTGGAAAACCCTTCTACCACCTTTCTTGCTCTGACCAACTTTGACGTGTTGTAGAGACTCAGTTCAGATTTCCCTTCTGCTGGGAAGAAGCCCCTGGGTGTCTCTGGATTCCCAGATAGCTTCCCTCTACTGATAGCCTCTTGCATGGCCTCCCCAGTCACTAGCCTTGACTCTTAGTTTTCCTTCTGTACCTTGGGCCAGGTCGTCAGTCCCCAAGCCCCATCCTCCCTGCCATCCTGCCTTCATTTTCCACAGCCTCCTGGACCCTCAACCTGGCCTCCTGCCTGGCCTCCAGCTTCAAATCTCCTAGCCCAGACCGGCTTGGAACTCTCTATGTGGATCAAGTGGCTGACTTCAAACTTGCATCAGTCCTCCTGCCTCAGCCTCCCAAGAGCTGGGATTACAGCTGCGAATCACCATGCCAGGCTCACAAAATCTTTGAATATGGTGTTTTTTAGTGTCTATTTTCTTTGTGACCCTCTTTATTATGTATCTGCACTGACTATATTATATATTATGTAATCTATGTGCAGTCAAAGACAGTTCCTCTTTATCAAATGTGGCCTGGGGAAGCCAAAAGTCTGCACATCCCTGCTCTAAGTTTTACCCACCGTGTATCTCCCTGGGCCTTTCTCGTCACACCCCCTGTTTTCCATCTGGGAGGTGACCACTTGTGGGACTTTCTTATCTGGCTTGCTCACTGCTTCTACCCCCTGTGAGACTGCAACTGTCAGAGCAGGGAATTGCTGGATGCTATTCCTTTGTGCTTAAACCCCTGATTGGCACAGAGATTTTCTCTCTCTCTCTCTCTCTCAGATCTCTCTCTCTTTCTCTCTCTCTCTCTCTCTCTCTCTTCTGAGGCATGGTCTTGCTTTGTAGCTCAGGCTAGCCTGGAACTTGCTATGTAACCCAGGCTGGTCTTGAACTCTCTGTCCTCCTGGCTCAGCCTCCCAAGTGCTGGGATTACCACGCCTGGCCCTACTTAGATACTCATTCATAGGCTTTATGACAGACGGAAGCCTGGACAGGCAATTCATCCTCAAGTCCCAGCTTCGGATTCCCTCCTCCAGGGAACCTCAAGAGCTGACTCCTGACTTGCATAGCCGGGTTCTAAAGGCTTATTGGGGGTGATCAATTTCCTCTCTTGGGATGACACTTTACTATGAGATCTGGAGGTGGCTAGGAAGGGCTGACACTATGAGGGAGCAGAAATTCTGGGTAAAAACCTAGACAGTCTGGACAGAGCCAAGCTGGAGAAACAGAGAGGAAGGAGCAGAGGAAGACTCTGAGAGAGGTGAAAGAGTAGCTGGCCCCACGCTTGGCCTGCATTCCCAACATGCATGTTCACTTTTCCAATAAACCCCCTGTCTCTGAAGGAGTGTAAACGTGATTCTGCTTCTTGCCACCAAAAATGTCCTGGCTTAGACAGTATTCCTCCCCCACGCTCCCGCAGGGCCAGTGTTACCGCCATTATCGAGAGCATCACGCTGCGCTCTTCATTATCCCCAGCCCTGTCTGCCACCCCTTCAGGACCCTGTGTGCTTTGAAGAAGTCCATGATCTTATTCATCCGTGTTCTGAACGCCCAGTGTGAGACCTAGTTCCTAGCAGGCATCAGTATTTATGAACAAGGACTGCTTTTTTCACCGTCTTGTTCCCAGATCCTGATTCCCAACTCACCAGTTCTCTACCCTCACACAGGTCTACTTCCCACCCATCACCTTCTCCTAATTAATTTCAGGGTTAACGTCCTCTTCTCCCACTGTTCTGTCTGCAAACTCATCAGTTTCTGGCTCCCAAAGCTTCCTATGGTGGGGATGCTCTTTTCTATCAGGCTTAGTTTTCTTCTAACATCACAGTAGATAAGCTGGGCCCACGGAGGTCCAATTAGGCTCAATATCCCCCAGCCTTCCTGGCTGCTAACCTAGGCCATACTTGGGAGTGGTATTCAAATACATCACAAGCACTAACCAATCAAAATAGATTTGTAACCAATCTGAACAGACATCCAGCCTATCAGAAGGAATGTGGCCATAAACACGCAGGATGGCTCTGACCATGTGACCACATTCTCACCAATAGAATGTGAGACCTGGCCCTTCCACCTCATTTAAAAGGAAATTGCTCGTCCTCTACTTGTCTTTCCTACTTCTCAAGAGCTAGGCTATGGTGACAGGCCCACAGCCCAGCATCAATTGTGCAGAGATAGACGCCAGAGTGACAAGGTGGGCAGATCACGGGTCTGGGTGATCACGTGCAGCAGCGGTCTCCTGACAACCTGGACCCACCTCAGGGATGTTATGTGACAGAGGAACACATTTGTGTCTTGTGTGGGCCACTGGATCATTGGGTCTTTTTTGTTCCAGAAGCTCAGCTCTGGTCTAACTAGGGTATTTATCCAATCTAAGATGCTATCTCCCAAGGCAATCCCGAAACAGCCATTGAAAACCCTATGAGGGTGAGCCGGATACCGACTGGACGGCACCTAACAACAACAACAACAACAAGATGCTATCGGCCTGCAGCCATAGCCCTGTGGCATCTGATCACGTCACGGAAGCTAAGCAGGGTTGGGCCTGGTTAGTACTTGGATGGGAGACCGCCTGGGAACACCAGATATGGTATGCTTGGGAGAAGGACCTGGTAACCCACTCCCCAAAATCAATCCGCCATTGAAAACCCTATGAATAGCAGAGAAGCACTGACAATAGCGTTTCGCCTGTTGTATGTAGGGTCTCTATGAGTCGGATACTGACTTGACGGCACCTAACAACAACAAGATGCTATCAATAGTTGCTATGTTTACCTACCACAGAAAACGAAAGAAAGAAAAAGAACTACAAAGTAAACCACAGGAAGCCATCAATTATAAGACACATCTTGATTTAAAGGACATTAATATGTGACATATTATGCCTTCTATGGGGCCCAGGCTGTCCTTGAAGTGGAGATCCTCCTGTCTGAGCCTCCTGAGGGCTGAGATTACAGACGTGCTAGAATTATACATCTTAGAGTCATCAATTTGAGTAACGCGCTCCCTGTATAGCTTCCCAAATTACCTCATTTAATTCCAGAAGAGAGACCAAGTTCCGCCCATTTTAGAGGAAAGAAAACTGGGGCTTGGAGGGGGCATGCGACCCATTCGAGGCTGCTGAGCCAGGGAGCCCTCCCCACCTCCTCTCCCAGGCCCTCTCACCTGTGCAGACTCTCCCCGCGGTGAGTACGGTTCTGCGCGCGGCAGTCGTGGCCGAGCTCCGGCAGGAAGCCGTAGTCCCGCAGCAGGGCCTGGGCGCCTCTGGCCACTACAGCCACGCCCGCCGCCACGCGCCGGGCCAAGTCATCTCGCCAGCCGGCAGAGCGCACTGCAAACAGCCCCGCGGGCAGTGGGGCGCCCCCAGGCAGCAGGGGGGGCTCCCCAGGAGCCCCCGAGCCCCCGCCTCCGGCCAGCTGGGGTCCCACCATGAACCAGACGTAGCCAGGCCCAGTGAGGCCCGCCTCCTCCGCCGCCCGGAACACGGGCTCGGCCTCCTCGCGGGCGCAGAAGAGCAGGCGGATCTGCGCGCTGACACTGCGGAGCTGGGCACCCAGCACGGCCTCGCCGGCGCCGGGGTCCAGCGTCAGCGCTCCGCGGTGCTCCCAGCCCACCAGGCTGCCGTCTGTCAGCACCTCGATGTAGGACAGGAAGGCCCGGTGGCCGGGGGCCCGCGTGGTCACCGCCGCGAAGGACGTCCAGTCGTACTCCTCCAGCACCTCAAAGATGACCTGCAGCTGCTGCTCTGTGGAGGAGCCCAGCTGCAGGAAGGTGGAGCCCTTCTCCTGCGGGATGAAAGGAGGTCGGTCTCTCAGGTGGGGGCCTGGTCTCCCAGCCGCCAATAAGGGAACAGCACTGCCCAGGTCAATGCGGTCGCAGACTGAGTAGCTGTCCACCCAACTGTCTCCTTTCCCTCCTAGGGCACAGGCTAGATCTCCGCGAGGTTTAGCTACCTGGGTTCCTCTAGGCTCGCCCCTGATCATTCCCCCACCAACCTCACTCACCTCCCTGTCTGAGGGCAGGCGCATTGGCCCCAGAGAACCCTGAAGTCCTAAGGGATTATAAAGCCACAGGGGGGAGTTGCCAAGTGGCAGTGGGCCACTTCTTTGGATTTTATATTCATGAGAAAGAGTTGATTGGGCTGAGCCACTGAAACTTGAGGGTTTGTGTGTTGTAATGGTAACATCATGGTCTTTAACACAGCCAGTATCCCCTGAGGACACTACAGCTCCCGTCATTCACTGAGAGGGACTGATTCCCTGCCTGCGAGGAGGGAGACTACATCTCCCAGCATGCACCTGGGCATTGTAGGGGTCCTCACTCCGAAGCAGGGTGGCCTTTTTCTTCTTTCATTTTCTTCTTGCCTCCTTGTCCCCTCCTTCTCTGTCTCCTTTGCTGGCCCCCTCTCCCCAGCCAAAACTCTAACTACAGAAGTGCTTCCTGCCTGATCTCTTTCTTCTCTGTCCTCTCCCTGGGGATGTCATCCAGACCCATTGGTTTAAACACTGTCTACTGCACCATCCAAAATGGCAGCCACTAGCCACACGTGGCTATTCAAATTTAAATTAATTTAAACTAAATAAGACTTAAAACAGTAGTTCTCCAGTTGCACTAAACACGTCAAGTGCCTGACAGCCACGCGTGTCTCGTGGTTGTCCTACTGGACAGAGCAGACAGACTATCTTCATCATCACACTGAGGGCTCTTAACCTCCGTCACAGCCGCTCCTGTGAGTTCCAGACAAACCTCTCCCCTTTTCTCATAACATCTTAGGATGGTTTGGATCTAAATGTCCCCCAAATGTCATGTGTTTGAAGTTTGGGTCCCCAGCTGGTGGCGCTGTGCTGGGATGCAGGATCCAACTTGGTGGAAATGAGTCCCTGGGGGCCAGGCCTTTGGAGATTTTTACTGGGACCACGAGTTCTGTAAGCTCTCTCTGCTCTCTGCTTCTGGATCATGAAGATCCAGGTTGTCTGCCACAGGCCACCATGCCTGCCCTGGCACCATGACTTCTGCCTCTGTAGACTAAAATCCTCCAACCATGAGCCCCCAATAACTCTCTCTTTCCCCATAAGTTTGCCTCGGTTGATTTCTCTGCCACAGTGACAACAAGCTCACTAACACACATCTTCCCTTGGACTTCCAAGAGCATCTCAAATCTGCAATATCAAAACCAGAATTCTGGCCCCCTCCCCTTGGGACCACCTCAGAGCTGTTTCCTTCCTCCTTCCCTTTCACCCTCACGCTCAGGCTCCACACCTAAGCCATCCTTTCCCTCATGTCCACATCCAGACCATTTCCACGTCTCCAGCTCTCTGCTCAAGCCCAGCCCCAGCTGTCTGTTCCTCACTGCTGTCCCTGATGGCACTCTCGATCTTGCCCACGCCTCTCCAGCTTTCCAGCCACCTCTGCTTCTTTCCTGTGTCTTTCCACCCATTCTCTGGTAGCCAGAGTGATCATTTCAAAACATTAATTGGATCACATCTCTTCTCGGCTGAGAACCTTCCACTGCTTCTACTTTAGAATCAGAGCCAATGTCCTCCCAAACGCTCCACAAGGCCCTGCACAAAGTGGCCCTGGTGACTCTCTGACCTCATCTCCTACCATTCCCAACCCCCAACCACTCCAGCCACACTCCCTCTTGCTCTTCCTCAAAGACACCAAGTCCCTTCTTGGCTTCAGGAGCTGGTCCCTGGGTGGCTGCCCCTCCAGGGGAAACGTTCCCCGGTTCCTGCGTTCCTTCTTCCTTCCTCAGGTGCAGCTCAGACGTCACCTCCTGGGCTGAGCCCCTCCCCACCCCCTTTGTGGCCCTTTTCCCCAGGTCTCTGCCTCTGCCTTCCTGGCTCTCATCTCCTCACTAGACTTCACTCCTTTCTGAGCCCCCTTCTTGTCCAACTGACTGCGGCGCTGGTCTTAGATCTGTTCTCCGTCCCTAGTGCAGGGCCCGCTCTGGCTGCCCCCCCCACCCCGCCGCCTCTTCTCTAGACCCATCCATTCCTCGCCCTGCCTGCCCGCAGTTCCTCACGCACGGGGCCTGGGCCCACGTTCTCCGCAGGCCCAGGTCGCCGACCTGGCCTCCCCCTGGCCCTTCTGGCCTCTCTGGAAGACCTGGCTCGCCTCGGGGACACGGCGCTCCAAGTCAGCCCCGCCTCCCACCGACCTGACTCCGGCGGTGAGCCCCGGGGCCGACCTGAGGCTGGCCCCGCCCACCACGAGAGGCCCCGCCTACCGAGGAAAGCCCCGCCCCGGAGAAGGCCCCGCCCCCGCACACCTTGGGCGTGAGCACGAGCGCGGCGCCGCCGTGCACGGCCACGATGGGGAGCGAGGTCTGCGCCGACAGGAAGTCGAGGATGGGCGCGACGGCGGGCGCGCGCGAGTCGTCCTCGAAGACCACGCCGTGCACGCGCAGCCCCGACAGCAGGTCGCAGAGCTGCAGCACGAGGCTGCGCGGGTCCGAGCCGTTGAGCACCAGCGCCACGGGCCGCACGTCCAGGCCCGGGCTGCGCACGGCCGCTGCCACCGCCGGGGCCAGGCGTGCCGCCTCTGCCGCGTACGCGGGCCCCGAGAAGACCAGCGCCACGTTGAGAGGCCGTGCCCCGCCGGGGCCCCCGCCGGGCCCGCCCGCCCCGCCCGGCCCCGGCACCTCCTCTGGGAACGGGCTGGCGCAGGCCAGGGCCAGCAGCAGCAGCATCTTAGCGGGGCCCCGAGGGCCGCGGGGGCCACCGGCGCCGCGCATCGCCTGCGGGCACCGCCGGGCGGCCTCTGAGTCCCGGGGCCGGGAGAACAGGGCCAGGCACAGAGACAGGGAGATGAGAGGCGCAGGGAGGGAGGAGGGAGGGTTGGGGTGATGGGGACAGAGACAGGGAGAGAAGCAGAGGTGGAGGAGAGAGATTGAAACAGAGACAGAGGGACAGAAAGAGGGAGAGACAGGTAGAAGAGAGACACCGAGACAGAGGGAGAGATCCCAGGGGAGGCAGAGAGGGGGGCACGATGGGGAGAAATGGAGGTGGGAATGGGGGGCACAAAGCCAAGGAGGGCGGGGGTGATTAATGGGGTCAGGGGAAGATTGGGAGGTAAGAAGAGAGAAAAAGAGGGAAGGCAGGGTGGGAGGGGATAATGAAACAGGTGGGGACAACAGGCCCACAGAGGGACCGACGGAGGAGGGGAGAGAGACCCAGGGCCAGAGGAAGGGAGGTGGAGACGGCCGAGTAGCAGGAATAAGGAGAGAGCATGGAGAAACCAATAGGGTGGAGAGGCTCGGAGTGACAGGGACAGGCAGAGCAGAGGGAAGTGACAGACATAAGGGGTGAGCGACACCCAGGGAGAGGAAGAGAGAGGGGCAGGCAGAGGAGCAGAGACAGACACAGAGGCGGGAGAGAGGAGAGGCGAGAAAGTTGGACGAGGAGGAAGACAGGAAGCCGGAGACAGACCCCACAACCACCCGGAGGAGCCAGTGCACACACAAGCCATGGGCACACAGCGAATGCACAGGAAGCCAGAAATAGCCAGGCCAGGCAAAGACCCAGGCCCCCACCAGAGAGGTGCCCGCATGGACATGAAAGGAAGGCCAGGAAGGCAGCAGCATGATGAGGGAGCGAAAATAACAGGAAGAAGAAATGAGGGAAAAAAATGAGAGAGGGAAAAGGGGTCAGGTGGGGGGGGGGGAGAAAGAGGGAGGAGAAATTAGTGGGGTGTCCAGTGAGATAAAATGCCCCATAACCTTTCCTCTCACCCTGTCGCGACCTCCAGGCCATTCCTGCCCCCTGCTCCTGTCCCTTAAGGAGAGAGTGTATGAGCACTGGGCACACCGGGGCTTGGGGCTGGGGGCGCAGCTGTGGAGAGCTGGGGAGGGGTCCCTGGCTCCCAGACAGGAGCAGTTATCAAGGGGAAGCACAGCGTCCCTGGGGTGCCCCTGTTGAATGCCAGCTTCTGGAGTGGTGGCCCGGGAGCCCAGACGCCCGCCCCGGTCCTGGGTCTGGAGGAGGAAGGCTCCCGCCCAGCCCCTGCTCCAGAGAGGCCTGGGCCTCCAGAAGGGGCGACTGGGAGGGCTCCCGCCTGTCAGTCAGGCTCTTGCATGGTTGCCATGGCAGCATAGGCCTTCCACCCAACAGACCGCCAGGGTGGGCAGAGGCCACCCCTGCCCCACCGCAGGCCCTGGCCTCTGCCCTCGGCGGCTCCTGAGTTCATGTCCCCCCAGGGGGCGGCAGGGGCTTCTGATGGGCCCCTCCCTCCCAAGTCCTAGCTCCTTTCTCTCCTCTCCACTGCCCTTCTCCAGGCAGCTGGCTCAATCAGCGCTCAGAATAGACCCCCTCTACCCCAAAATAACCCACAGCTGTGGCCTGGCCCCCGCAGGGTTAGGGCTGGCTCCCCCCTTCCCTGCTGGTGGCTGCTGGCCCCTCAGCCCCTCCTCTGCCTCTCAATCCCACCCTACCTGGCCCCTGCTTCTGGCAACCCCAGGGTCCTTCTCCTTGCTGGGGCCTGGGAGGGCAGCATCTCCTCTACCTGGGGATGGAGGGGTGGCATCCCCATCAGTCCTCTGGAGGCCCAGACCCCAGGGCTCACACCCCAGGGCTGGCGGTGTCCAGGCCCCAATGTCCACATTCACATGAGTCTCTGCTCCTGCTTGTGTCCACACAAGGGCTAACGAGGCCGAACCCCACCCCTGCTGCTGGCAGCCTGTGCTGGGTCTTCTGCCTGGTCACAGGATGCTGCCCTCCCCCTGCGGCCCCCACCCCTCCCCACACTCCAGCGCTCTCACTGCCTCCCCAGGCCCCAGGCATCTGGCACCCGCCTGCCTCAAGACCTGGGCCCTGGCTCCCAGCCCTGGCCTCCCCTGAGCACCCCCTTTTGTCTCCCATCCTTGGGTCCTAACATCCTGGGTTTGCTGAACACGGCACAGCCTGTCCCTGAGCCAACCAGGAAGAGGGTGCCAGAGGTGCCCGGGATGTCCCTGTCCCCTCCGCCTCCGTCCATCATGGAGTGGAGGGGAGGCCGGTCTGACCAGCAGCCCCCCTCCACGCGGCACATGGCATCCTTCCCCCACCGCGCCTGGCCCCGAGCCTCCCCACCCCAGCGCTGGCGCGTGCGGGAGGCTGGAAGGGCATTTGGAGCCCTGAGGAGCAGGCGGCAGTGGTGTGGGGCCCTCAAGGCCCTGGGCTGGAGCAGCAGCAGCCGACTCACAGCGCTGAGGTGGGAGGGGAGCCATGGAGCAGGAGGCCGGCCAGTGGAGGGAGACAGCGGGGAGGGTTGCCGAGAAGGAGAGATGGGCAGAGAGGGGCAGGGAGGGGTGTCCGGCATGTGCAGCTGCGGAGAGGAGCAAAGTGCCGGGAAATGGGGGCTTGGTGTGGAGACTCAGGAGGAGGGGCTCAGAGGAGAAAGAGGGCGGGAGCTGGGGCCAGACCCCTGCCCGCCTTCCAGCTCTTTGGGTCCCCAAAGCCCCAGCCAACGTTCCCTGTCCTAGATTTGGGGGTCCACATCCCCCCACCCTGACCCCTGCCCCGTCCTTACCTTTTCATGACCCTGTCGTGTGTGTGGGGTTGCGGGGGTGCCAGGACCGGAGCCCAGCGTCCAGCAGCCAGCGACCCGAAGATTCTGCCAAGGGCTCCGGAGCTGTGGGGGGGCCAGGCCCCGGGCGCAGCAGCGAGGCAGCAGTTGTGGCGGCCGGCCGCGGCAGGGAACTCTGGCCTGTCTCTGGCTGCCTCTCCCTCCTCTTGACCCTGACCTGCCCTGCCTGTCCCCCAAGGTTGCGGCCACCCTGACTAGGTGGGGACGCAGCTACACATGTTGCGCTGGAAGTTGGGCCCTGGACATTGCGGAGGCTGTCGGGTGTCCTCTTGTGGCCGACCCCGTGGGGATCCCCCTCCACCCACCCAGGGTGTCCTCCCCTGCGCCTCAGCCCTGGCTCCTCCCGCAGTTCGCGGGTCCCATGGCCTCTCCCTGCCTTATTCCTTATTCGCACCCTGCTTTGTGCCCTCGACACCCCCCCAGCGTCTGTCTGTCTGTCTGTCTGTCTGTCTGTCTGTCTGTCTGTCTGTCTGTCTGTCTGGGTCACCTCTGAAGCCAGCGGCTGGGGTACATGTCTGGGTGAGAGGCGGGAGATTGCCTGCCCCTTCCGCGCCTGCCACCTCCAGGACCCCCCCCCCCCGGGGCCCCCACTCTCAACCACGGGCAGAAGCACACCCGCGCACACGCGGACACACTTCTCCGGGATTCCCCCTCGCCACCCCCGGAGCCTGAAGAGGGAGACACGCGCCCGCACACACACGCACACGCAGGGGTCTGGCGGGGGCCGGGCGCCACCCTTCAGGGGCTGTTGGGACAGACAGGAGGACGCAGGCGGCCGGGGACGCGCAGACGCCGGCCGACACGGGCAGGGGCGCGGAGCCCAGGGGCACCATCCACCCAGGTTTGGGGGCGCAGCGGGGCCCGCGGCATGCAGGCAGGCCCCTCGGGGTTTGCAGACAGCTCCCCCCTCCCGCGGCCGCCGCAGCCCTAGCAGACACACCCCCCCCAGCCGGCCCCAGACACCCGGACGCGCATCCTCACCGGGCAGATGGCCGCCTCTCGAGAAACCCCTGGGGGCCGGGCGGACCCAGGCCGACACCCCCGCGGGGCGCCGGGACCGACGGAGGCAGCGGGCGGAGGGTGGCGGCGCGGCCGCGGCTTGCAGCAGCCGGAGCGGGAGGGACTCGCGCGCTCGCTCCGCTCTCCGCACACACTCGGCGTGTGATTAGCATTCAGTCCCCGTCCGTCCCCGCCTGGAGACCCGCAGCCCCCCCTCCCGGCCTCCCTGGAGACCCTTCCACCTGCCAGGGCTGGAGGGGTGCCCCCGCCCCCGCCCCCAGCCGCCGCCTCCCTCCGGCGACAAGGGAGTGAGGGGCTGCGAGGAAAAGGGCAGAGGGGGGCGGCAGGCCAGGGCTCAGAGCCCGGGGTTGGACGCATCTGCCGCGGACCTATTTTCCTGGGATGGGGCCCTGCCTCTGCCCCTCCCACTCTGAGGCCTGGGAAACGGGGTCTTTCTCCTTGACTCCAGCAACCGGCAGCGCTAAGCCCCGTCCTTTGGCTTCTTGCCCCAGAAGGCCAGACGCGCAAGTAGTTCTCCATCATGGGGCCACGAGTTCCGGCCTGGCCTCCTCCCTCAGACCCAGGGGTCCCGATTCTGGCCCCTCTCCCTCAGACCAGGGGTCCAGGACCCACCCCCTAACCCCCAACCTCCAAGACCTGGGGGTTCAAGCCTGGCCCCTGTCCATCAGACCCAGGGTTCGAGGCCCAAGCCCTTCTCCCTCAGACTTAGGGGTCCAGACCCCAGCCCTCCTCCTTCAGACCCAGGGGTCCAGGCCCCAGACCTTCTCCCTCAGACCCAGGGGTCCAGACCTCAGCCTTCCTCCCTCAGACCCAGGGGTCCAGGCCTCAGCCTTCCTCCCTCAGACCCAGGGGTCCAGACCTCAGCCTTCCTTCCTCAGACCCAGGGGTCCAGGCCCAGCTTCCTCCCACAGACCCAGGGGTCCAGGCCCAGCCTTCCTCCCTCAGACCCAGGGGTCCAGGGCCAGCCCTCCTCCCTCAGATCCAGGGGTCCAGGCCCAGCCTCCTCCCTCAGACTCAGGGGGCCAGGCCCTAGCCTTCCTCCCTCAGACCCAGGGGTCCAGGCCCAGCCCTCCTCCCTCAGACCCAGGGGTCCAGGCCCAGCCCTTCTCCCTCAGACCCCAAGTTTCAGGCCCTGGCCTGCTCCCCTCTCTCCTCCACTGACCCAGGAATCTGGCGTCCCTCCTCAAAGCCCAAGTCCTTTAATGTGGGGCACCCTGTCCCTCCCCAAGGCAAAGGCTCTGAGATGTGCCTCACCGTCGCCCTGTGCCCCTTCTCTGAGGGTCAGAGTTCTGGGAAGCCATGGGTGCTGGGCCTTCTGGAGGGAAGCAGTGTCTGCTCTGCCTTGACACAGCGGTCCAGCCCCAGCCTGGCCCTGGGGGGGTCCCAGGAGGTCACCTGGCCGTCTTGTCTTTCTGCTTGCATCCCCAGCCCTTCTGTAAAGCCCTCACTCCTCTGGCTGGACAGCGCTGCAGACACCTGGCCCCTGAGGGCGGAGGCTGGAAAAATGTGCTTTTGAAGAGTGTGTGTCTGCACATCTGTGGGAACCCATCTATCTGCGTGTCTCCGTGCATCTGTATCCCTGTGTATCTGTGTGTCTGTGCCTATCTGTGTGTTTCTGTGTGTCTAAGTGCATGTAGGGCACAGTTCTGGAGCTGGTGCTGGGCCAGGCCTGAGGCTCCTGAAGCAGTCTGGGTCCAGGTTCTGCCTGGCCCCACCAGGTGCTACTCCTGTCTCTTTCATTCCTAAATCCTGGGCGGGCCGGGCTAGGGCACAACCAAGTGGAAAAGGTGAGCGGGGGTACTGAATTTTGGGGTCTTAGAAGGAGGACAAGATTGTGGCAGACTGCTCAGTGGCAGAGTATGTGCTTAGCATACATGGGAGCCTGGGTTTGACCCCCAGCACCAGCAAAGGGAGAGGAGCATGGAGCTAGGTTCCTGGAGTTAGGATCCTTTCGCCACAAAATGGGTGAGGTGGGACCCCACGATCCAAGAATGGAGGTCATGGAGGGAAGGGCGGTGGGCACCTGGATGTCTAGGTCTGAGGGCAGAGGGCTGGGGCCTGGACTCCTGGGTCCGAGGGTGAGAGGGCTGGTGCTTGCTTGCTTTTCTTCTGCGTGGGCTGGAGCTGGAGGCCCCCCGAGGCGGACAGAAGCTGGCAGTATGGCGCCTGCATCTCCAGTACTGTTTTGCTTTTGGCCTAGGGTCTCACCGTGTGGCTCAGGCCGGCCTCAAACTAGTGACCCTCCTGCTCCATCTCGCGTGTGCTGGGATCACAAGTTTGGCCACCATGGGCGACGTCCCCAGGGGCTTTGAAGCTCGAGTCCGGCCTCCGACTCCCTGGCAAAGGCCAGCCGCTCGGCCGGTCTCCGTCCCTCCTCCGTTGCAGAAACACTGGGCCTGAGGCCCTGGTGCGGACTGGGGCGCGGGATCCTAGGACCCTGCAGCGCCGGCTAGGTCGCCGGAGGCGCCTTCTGCTCGGCTCTGCAAGGCTCTGGGTGGGCGGCAGGGGGCGCCGCGGAGCAGGCCCGCCCGGGGCGTGGCCTCCCGCGTCCCCGCCCCCGCCGGCCCCGCCCCTCCTCCCTCCGCCCCGCTCCGGCTCGGCCCGCAGCTCCAGCCTCGGCTCCCTCGCAGGCCCCCTCCGCGGCGCAGCGCCCCGCGCAGCGCCCCATCCCGGCCCCCGCCCCGCCGCCTGTAGACCCGCGGCCCGGGCCGCCCCGCCCGCCTGCTGCCGGCTGCGCGGCCCCGCGGAGCCCAGCATGAACCTCTTCCGATTCCTGGGGGACCTGTCCCACCTGCTGGCCATCATCCTGCTGCTGCTCAAGATCTGGAAGTCGCGCTCGTGCGCCGGTGAGCGGCCCGGCCCGGGGCCTCGTCCGGCCCGGGGTGCGGGGGGGCCAGCGCCAGGGAGGCGCCCGCGCACGGGTCCGGGCCACCCGGGGGACCCCGAGCCGCGGCCGGCGCTGACGTGGAGCGCGGGGGCCGGCGCGGGGCGCGGGCACGGGCGCGGGCGGGGCGCCGGGCCGCGAGGCCTGGCCTGGGACGGAGCCTCGGGCTGGAGTCGCCGCGCGGCCGGCCGCCCCCTGGCTGCACGCGGTGGGAAAGGCCCGGCTGGGCTGGGCGCGGGAGGCCTCGGGCGGCGGTGGCCTCGATGGCCTCGGTGGCCGCCCCGCAGCCCTTCCGCTCTGTCTGTGCCCCGACCGCAGGGATTTCCGGGAAGAGCCAGGTGCTGTTCGCGGTGGTGTTCACGGCCCGCTACCTGGACCTGTTCACCAACTACATCTCGCTGTACAACACCTGCATGAAGGTGAAGGCCCCTGGCCCGGGGACGGGGGTGAGGCCTGGGACCCCGGCTCTGAGCCCCCTGGGCACAGGCTCTGGCCTGGGGCTGAGGGACCCCACCTTTGTCCCCCCTCAGGTGGTCTACATAGCTTGCTCCTTTACCACGGTCTGGATGATTTACAGCAAGTTTAAAGCCACGTACGATGGGAACCATGACACGTTCCGGGTGGAGTTTCTCGTTGTCCCCACCGCCATCCTGGCGTTCCTGGTCAACCATGACTTCACCCCTCTGGAGGTAGGCCGCTGGGGCCCTGCAGGGGTCAGGTGGCGGCCAGCAGGCCTTAGGAGACCCTTCCTTCTTCGGATTCTGGCTTCCGTGCTTGGGACTACATGCTCAGGGCAGAGACTCTGCAGAAGGCGCTAACCCCACAGCCGGGCCTGCGCCAGGGCCAGGCGCCACTCAGCACAGTTCACATGGATTGACATGTTGGTTTTCACAACAACCTCGCTTTGCACATGAGGAAACCAAGTCCTAGGCAGGATAAATAAATATCTGGGGCCAGGTGTGTTGGCGCACCCCTGTAATCACAGCCACTCGGGAGGCGGAGGCAGGAGAATCACAAGTTCGAGACCAGAGGCAGTCTGCGTCATGTAGCAAGACCCTGTCTCAGAAAGTTAAAAAATGGGCTGAGGGTGCAGCTCAGTGGTACAGCACTTGCAAAGCCTGCAAGCGCGAGGCCCTGGGTTCAACTCGCAGTACTGCAATAAATAAATAAATAAATAAATAAATAAATATCCAAGGTTAGCAGCCTCCTAAGTACCAAACAGACCAGCTCAGGAATGGGGAGCAGGAGCTGTAAAGCTGGCTGCTTGAATTTGAATCCCAGATCACTCTTTTCCTTTTCCTTTTCTTCTTCCTTTCTTTGCTTTTTTTAGACAAAGTCTCACTGTATAGCCCAGGCTGCCCTTGAACTGGTGATCCTCCTGCCTCAGATCCCAAGTGCTGTGGCTACCAGTGTGTCCACCAAACCCAGTGGGATCTGCTATTTTCTACTAGTGTGAACCCTGGCCTGTAACTTCACCTCTCATGCCTCAGTTTCCTCACTGTAAAGTTAAGATTGGATTATTGTGAAGGTTTACCGAGATTTTTCAGTATTGCCTATTGGTTAAATACACAGAGTCTCTAGAACCAAGGCACAGGAATTTGAAGCTTGCCTCTTCCACTTAGCAGCAGTGGGACTTTGGGCAAGTCATTCAACTTTTCTGTGCCTCAGTTTCCCTATGTGTAAAATGGGCATAACAATTCCTACCCTATGGGATCCTTTATTTTTTTTTTCTTTCTTTCTTTCTCTTTTTTTGCTGCTGGGGTGAAGCCAAGGGCCTCGTGCACGCTAAGCACGTGGTCTACCCTGGAGCTGCATCCCAGGCCCCTCCTGGGGTTCTGACAGGGTCTTGGTGCTCGTAAAGCAGCATCTGGCGTGAAGGGAGAAGCGCCCTGGTGATGCTTGCTGAGTGACTGGTGTGCTCTGTGTCATGGTGATGCTTCCACTTTGAAATGCGAACCGTCGCCAGTCGCCAGTCGCTTTGATGGGGCCCATCGGGCTCCTAGGTGGAGTTTTGGGAGGCCCTGTGCTAGGTCTGTGATCGCATGCTGCACAGCCTTCCCTCTCCAGGCCCCTCCTATCCTGGGGAAGCTTCCCTGGGTGGCAGAAGCCATTAACGCAGGAGTTTTCAGACAAGATCTCATTTGAACATTTTGTCTGATTCAAAATACATTTCTGAGAGCACTGTATAGGCTAGACAGATCTCACGGGGGCCGGAGGCTTTGGCCCATGGGTCCCCAGAAATGCCAGAGGAAGGCTGGGTGTGCTGTGTGGGGAGCCCTGGGGTGGGTGCTGGACCCTGACTTTGCAAACACATCAATAGCTGCTACCTTGCACAGTACTTGCTGAAGCCCTGCAGAGTGGGGGTTACTGGACCCCTTCTGTGAGTGGAGACACTGACCAAGGGGGAGGAACTGGGGGGAGGCAGCAGAGTTTGTTCAGATTGGAGGGGCTGAGACACAAGCCTCTTTTTTGTTCTTTCTTCTTTTTTTTGTGTGGTACTAGGAGTTGAACCCAGGGCCTGGCGCCTGCATGCTTTGCAAGTGCTGGACCACTGAGCTGCACCCCCAGCCCATTTTTTTTTTTTTTTTGCCTTTTGAGACAGGGTCTCGCTAAGTTACTCGGACTGCCTCTGGTCTCGAACTTGTGATCCTCCCGCCTCTGCCTCCCGAGCCACTGGGATTACAGGCGTGTGCCACCGCGCCCGACTGTTCTTCCCTTTTGAGATAGGATCTCTGTCTGTAGCCCAGGCTGGCTGTGAACTCATGATGCCCTGAACCCAGGCCCCTTGGCTTCAGCCTTTGTGGTTCACTCATTCAGGAGCCCTCGGTCACTTGTGCAAAGTTTTGTCCCCAGCTGTGTGCTGGGCCCCGAGCAGACCATTCTAAACATTCCTCATCTTGTCTGATCTTGGCGGTGCTGGGAAGCGGGTGTCCTTACCTGTCATTCAGAGGGAGAGGGCACAGGAGTTGAGACCAGGTCTGCCTGTTTCCAGGGACTGTGTCATTAAGGGATGCACACCATTAAGTGATTAAGTGTTTTTTAATCCTAGAGGGCACATACTTCTCTCTGAAAGTTCAGATATGAAATAGATTGAGCGTGATGGCCCCTCAGTCTCCTGTGCCACAATTCTGTTCTGCCAGGTGGCCCCCGGGGTGAGAGCCGGGTCTCAGCTTGCTGGGTGTGTTTCCCAAGAGCTCGGCTGATCAGGCTGCTGAGAGCCGTGTGGAGGTTCTGGGTGGCTGAGGGCAGGCCTGGAGTCTAGCTCCCTGAGTGGGAAGTGGCCATGGCCTGGACACGCCACCTGGCCCTGGGCCTCGGTTTGCTGGCACGTGTGAGGGGGATGATTGGAGGCCTAACCTCGTGGAGTTTGGGCTGAGGCCAGCCAACACCTGAGGCTCAGGACTGCGCCCGAGTGTCCTCGGTGCCCCAGGAGCAGCCTTGGTGTGAACGTGGCCTGTGTCTCACTTCCTTCCCATAAACCAAAACGAGGAGAGGCCATGTCTGCCGCCTAGCTTTTTTCTCTGAGGGGAGGTTTCAGGATCCACCCAGGTGGGACTTTCAGAGAGCTGGGGACTGAAAGAGGACTGGCAGGTGGCTGCTGTCTCTCCCTCCCGTCTGTTCTCATGGCCATGGTTGTTGCTCCTCCCTCCATGGCGGCCTGAGCCACATTCACGGGGAGCCTTGTGGCTCTCGTGTGCCTCAACTCGCTTTGCTCGCTCAGGAGCTGCACCGGGTGCCAAAGGCCCGGAGTGAACAAGACTCAGGATCTCAGGCCTCACAGACCTCAGTTCTGTTGAGAAGAGCCCAGAAGGAGATAAGACGGGGGCAGGGGGCGCGTGGGGTGCAGTGGCCACATCTGCAGTCCCAGCATGCAGGAGTCGAGGCAGGAGGACAGTGGGTTGGAGGGCAGCCTGGGCTTCACAGCCAGAGTCGTCTCAAAGACAAAGAAACAAAACAGAAAGGCAGGTGATGCAATAGGCCCAGGGCAGAGGTGGTCAGGGAAGGCCTCTTTCATGAGGAGGACACAGAGGAAGTGACAGTCTGGGACTGGGAACTTGAAGACCCTGAGGCGGGAGGACCAGCTGGACAGCAACTGGGGTAGCCCAGAGAGAGGGTGAGGGAGGAGGAGATGCGATTGGGCCCCGGAGGGCCTTGAAGGCCAAGCTCAGGACTTTGGACCTGGTTCTGGTGGGGAAAAGCCACCAGCGGATTCTACGCCAGGGAGAGGCGTAGCTGACGTGGGTCTCTGAAGATCGCGTCTTGAGCGATGCCCGGGGAGACCAGGAGGGCGTCTCCACTGTGGAGATGGAGGCGAAGGCTTGGAGAAGCCGTTCCCTTGCGCTTGTCTCTAGCCGGACTCCAGCCCCGCCTGCCCCCTGCCCCCTGCCCCCGGGGAGGCCTTATCTATCGCAAGCGCTCACAGCGTGCGCTGCCATTCAGGGCTTGCTGGGCACGCGGTCTTGGGCGGGTGTCTCACCTCCTCTGGGCTCGGCGTCCTCATCTGTGGAAAGGGGAGCCCTCCCGGGTGCCTGGGGAGGACTGAGTGGGATGCTGGTCCCCTGGCCGGACGGTGTGGGCCTTGCTGTGTGGAGAGGGCGGCTGCGGCGTGGCCCGCTGTGCCGCCCTCACCCGCGGCCGCCCTCCCTGCAGATCCTCTGGACCTTCTCCATCTACCTGGAGGCCGTGGCCATCCTGCCCCAGCTGTTCATGGTGAGCAAGACCGGGGAGGCCGAGACCATCACCAGCCACTACCTGTTCGCGCTGGGCGTCTACCGCGCGCTCTATCTCTTCAACTGGGTCTGGCGCTACCACTTCGAGGGCTTCTTCGACCTCATCGCCATCGTGGCTGGCCTGGTCCAAACGGTCCTCTACTGCGATTTCTTCTACCTCTACATCACCAAAGGTAGCGAGACTCGGGGTGCAGGGCCCACTTTCCTCTGCTGCCCCAGCCGGGTCCCCAGCCGGCCACTCCAGGGTGGTGGCCGGGCCTCCTCTCCCTGCCCAGGAGTCAGCCCTCTGGCCCTGCCTCCCTGAGCCCCCGGGCTGCGTTGCTGCCTGTGGACCTCAGGCCAGGCAGGGACTGGGGCTACCGAGGTTCGTTCATCCGTCTGATGTGTTTACGGGGAGCCTTCTGTGCCGGGAGCCAGGCGATGGGGATGTAGCAGTGGGAGAAAAGACAGTGTAGGCCCCCCTACTCCTGGTGGGGGGATGGTCAGGGCCCCCCTCTGTCCTAATGGGGAGATGGTTGGGGCCGCCCATCTCCTGGTGGAGAGATGGTCAGGCCCCCTTTATCCTGGGGGAGATAAGTGGACCTGCCTCCGTGTCCTGCGGGGGAGATTGTTGGGCTCCTTCTGTGCTGGTGGAGAGATGGTCAGGCCCCCTCTGTCCTGGGGGGGAGATAATTGCACCTGCCTCCGAGTCCTGGGTTGGGGGGAGATTGTTGGGCTCCCTCTGTCTTGGTGGGGAGATAGTCGTCCCCTGCCCTCAATCCTGGTGAGGAGGATGGCGGACAGAGGGAGAGAAGGAGAACACTGGTGAGAATATCTGCGACTGAGAGATACCACAGTGCACGCATGGGGGGCCTGGGGTCCGTGGGGCCCTCACCCTCGGGCGTCCTCTGGAGGTGGTGTCTCGTGAAGGAGAGAGAGGCAGGTCCTGGCTTGGAGGGGCAGTGGTCCATCCAGGTTAGCCTCTCTCCCTCAGAGACCTGAGGCCTCCAGCCAGAGTCTTTGAGGGGAGAAGAGCGGCCACCACTGGAGGTACCGGGCCTCCTCTCAGCCTCCGGGGCTCAACCTCTAGGATGAGACCCGGGTCCCCGGCCCTGCTTGGCTGTGCAGCTGCTCCCCGTGTTCAGGATGTGAGTCTTGACCCAGGCTCTGCAGGGCCCCGAGGGTAAGGCCCGCCCTGTCTCTCTTCTTTGCAGTCCTAAAGGGGAAGAAACTGAGCTTGCCAGCGTAGCCCTGGCCCTCACCAGCCGTCTGTGGCAGCACGGCAGCCGGAGGCAGGGGAAGGCAGCAGACGACGCAAGCCTTCCTGTCCGGGTGACTTTCTAAAGAGCCCACCTCTCCCTGCTCCCCACACCCCTCCTGCTGGGTTTTGGGGGGCGGTGGAGAACCCATGTCTTGCAGAGCTCAGGACTTGGGCTGTTTGTAGTTTTTTGCCTTTTAGAGAAGAAAACAGAACCAGATCTTTCCACTATTTAGTTTTTGATTCTGATGACTCCTTTCTCTTCTACTCTGACCCTGATTTTTATAAACTATTTTTGAGTGTCCTCCAGGCCAGGGCAGGGCTGGAGATCTTTTCCCTCCCTCAGCCCCTCAGCCCCTTCCAGATCCCACTCCAGCCCCACTGGTTGCCAAACACTACATTTGCTGACGCCCCTTCTCCCTACCACCGTGCCCACGACTGCAGCCCTCTGCCCGGGTCCTGGGCTGGGAACCAGGAAGGAGGCTACGGAAGGGGGCCCTGGGTTTTCATAATAATCTTTTTCCCCAGAACTTGGGTCTTTTGGTCTTGTCCAGGTTTTTAACAAATTAGGGGGTGCTCTGGCCATGGGGAGGGGGCCGGCCCAAGGGGCACCACGGCCCTAAGCCATGTTTTTGTACAGAATTTGATGGTTGATTCTTTGTTCTCTTGAAATAAACAGAGGAAAATGACACCTCTCTCCTGCCGCTCTTTGCCTTGTCTCTGGTGTGCGTGGGGTCCTGCCCAGACCCCCTCCGTCATTCTGCTTTTGCCTCATGGACCTCCTGGGGGTGATCAGAGACATGGGGGGAGCAGGAAGACAGGAGGTGGGTTTGCCCCAGACTCGCAGCTGCACCTCGATTCTTCATGGCTTCCTTGGGAAGTTTTTGGAGAAGACCTCAGAGAAGAGTCTACAGACCCTCAGGTCTGCCGAAGACGGGCGAGAGCATGCGTGTTGGAGGCCAAACTGGCAGCCCCGTCCCACCCTCAGTTGATGTTTTGTTTTGACACTTCGTGTTTTCTAAAAAAGGGGTGGTGTTACCAGCTTTAAGACTGGATTTTCACATTGAAGTATGGACTTCTGGTTTCTCTTGAAAAGAAATCCGTCAATCTGACAGTGCTGGGTCCTTGTTTCTGTGTGGGAACAGATGGCTGGAGTTCAGTGGATGGGGCGTGTGCATTCCGCCCCCTCCCCTGGACTGGGCCGCAGAGTTGTTATCATTTATCATCGAGCTGACACGTAGTTTGTGGAGTGAAAGGCAAGTGAAATGTTCTCTAGGTCTCTCCAGATTGGCTTCACACCTGGCCTGTTTCTTACACTTAGGTGTCCTGTCTAGCCCTGTGTCTCCCCTCCCTATCTCCCTCCCCTTCTTTCTTCCCTGTCCTTTCATTTCCTCTCTTCTCCTTTCCTTTCTCTTTTTTGTGCAGTGCTGAGGGGTTGAGTCCAGTGCTCGGCAAGGGCTCCACCACTGAGCTGCCCTGTACTCCAGCACGGTTTCCTTGTGAGACAACTGAGTCGCACAGGCTGCCTCCAGCCTGAGCCATGGGCCTCCTGCCTCAGCCTCCTGAGTGGCTGGGATTACAGGCATGTCCCACGGCACCCACATAAGCATCGAGAATTTTTTTTTTTTTTTTTTTTTTTTTTTTGCGGTACTGGGGGTTGAACCCAGGGCCTTGCGCTTGCATGCTCTGCAAGTGCTGGACCACTGAGCTGCACCCCTAGCCCATTTTTTTACTTTTTGAGACAGGGTCTCACTAAGTTACGCAGAACTGCCTCTGGTCTCTAACTTGGGATCCTCCTGACTCCGCCTCCCGAGCCCCTGGGATTACAGGCGTGCCCACTGCACCTGGCTTAGCATCTAGATTTTTGACCTTCAGTTTTGTCAGACTTCCTATGTGTCCTCTGAAACCTTCCTAACTCTGCTTAACCACTCCTAGTTCTCCCACAGGGTGGCTCTGAAAGCTTCAGGAAGCGGGGAGCTAGGGCTTCCGGAGCACTTAGTAGGTGCCAGGCCAGTGCATGATATAAATGAGCTCATTAGCACTCCATTCCCTGAAGGGGGCACATTGCAGACTGGGAAACATGCTTGGGGGGTGAGTGGCAGGGTGAGGTTTGCCTTTGGGTCTGGTGACGCGCAGCCCTCACGTCAGCCACCTCTGTGTGGTTTTTCGGCCATGTTTTGTTTGCTGCTTTTTTTTAAGTCAAGTGATCTGTTTAGAAGGATTTTCTGGAGACCTGACGTGGGGAATGTCGGTGCTGGGCGGCTGGACAGACAGTGGGGTAGCAGTGGCACCCCGCCTGCGTGGCCTGAGGTGCCTCTTTGAAACCTGTCCGTTTAAACCTGGTCCAGTTCTCTGGTTCTGTGGTGGATGTGGCTTGGCCCAGAGGAATCAAGTGGCTAGTCTGGGTGCATCTGGCTAGGAGCAGAGTGTGGAGTGCTTCTGGGAGCCTCCCACACCCTCTGACGGGATCACAGTGCTCCCCATCCCACCACAGGGCTGCAGTCTTCTCCAGATGTCCACAGGAACGGTGCTGCCTTCATTTTTCTACCTCCAGTGCTAAGCACAGGGCCTGGTACACAAGAAACCCCCAAAAGGGACCAGTGGAACCCAGACGTGACTCCCCACAGCCGTCTCTTGTGGTCTGGTTTGTACACGGTGCTTTGTAGGCTATGGTGGCCCTTGTGTAGGTGTTTTACGTGGCCTGCATGTTTACTTTTTTTTTTTTGTATCCGTTGCCCACTAATTTCACATTGGGAAACCCCCCACAGAAGGTTCTGGAGTGACACTGTCTGGGAATGTGGCTGTCAGTCACCCATGCCCACAGAGCCCCTGAAGCTTGGCAGGTCCCAAGTGAGGCAAATTGCAAGCATGAGACTAAAGCGCCTCACTGACAGCTGTCAGGTCCAGCACCATAGTGGGCGCCTGTGATCCCAGCACCTGGGAATTCGAGGCCAGCCGGGACTACATAGGGAGACCCTGTCTTGGGGAACAAAAAGATCATTTTCATATTGATTACACATTGAAATGGAAGTATTTGAAATTAACTTTCTTTTCTCTCTCTCTCTCTCTCTTTTTTGAGTCAGGGTCTCGCCATGTAGCCCAGGCTGGCCTGGAACTCATGACCCTCGTGCCTGAGGCCCCTGAGTGCTGGGATCGCGCCACTGAGTGCAGCTTATTTCCTTTTTGTTGTGTGTCTACCAGCGATATCAGTTGACAGTGCTGCCCTAGTATCCCCAGGCCCCACGGCGGGGCAGTGGCTGGAGGCCACCCCTCCTCCAACGAGGCCTCGATGGGCGCTTCAGCTGTTGGGGTTACCTCCCTGGCCTCACAGCATGAGTGTCTGCGTCCTGGGCACGAGCCCCTGATGACGCGGGTCCCTGAAGTAGGCTCCCTGCCTCCTCCCCAGGACAGACTTTGGCCCACGTGAGGACAAAGCTCCCCTGACTCCCATTCACAGGCTCAGCCTACCTGTGCCCTGCCGCCCTCTCCTGCTGCACACGCTGTGTAGAGGGCGTTAGGAGGCTGGGTGCATCCTGCACTTGGGCCTCGGCTGCAGTGGGGCCTTCTGCTCCCTCCCGGCCTCGGGGGGACCAAGGGGCCAGAGACCCGCAGGCCTGAGGGAGGGCTTTCTGCCTCTCACCGCACCCGTCGGCCACTGCCCCCGTGGGGGTGGCACCCGTGGGATCCAGGACCATCAAGGAGACCTAGGCTTTGCTCCTTTCCCTGGCCACCCAAGGGGCAGGAGGAACAACACAGGGACGGGCTGCCAGCCATCCTTCGTGTCTTTACTGTTGGGATGAGGCTGCTCAGCTGTCGGGCATCATGGCGAGGCGGGGGCCCTTTGGAGAGGTCAGGTGGGGAGCCAGTGGGGAGCTGGCGTAGTGCAGGCTGTTGGGGCCAGCGGCGGGCATGCTGCTGACGATGGGGGCTGGGGAGAGGGTGCTCAGCGCCATGCCGCCCTCGTCCAGGGAGCGCTTGTAGGGGACTGGAGCATCCTTCCGGAGGTCCTGGAATGCCAGGTAGGCCTGGATGGTCTGTGGAGAGAAAATGGCGGGGGCTTGGTGGGGAGGCCAGGGGCTGCTCGCTGCGCTAGGTGCCCCTTGTGTTGGGGCTGTGGGGGGAGGGAGCAGGCCTGGAGGAGGTGGGCAGAGGCAAGGAAGAGCCCCACTCCCGCCCCTGCCCACCTGCGGAGCCGGGCACTGGGTTGGGGGGGCAGCTCACCCAGACAAAGATGGAGAAGAAAGAGAAGGCCACGGCTGCCCGGGCGCTGCTGCTCCCCAGGAGGAAGTGCTTGGGCTGCGCCTGCCACCACTGGCTGGACAGGAACCAGAAGCCCACAAACCAGACGAGTGCCCAGAGGGCTGCAGGCCGCAAGGAGAGAAGAGGCTGAGGGCTCAGGACGGTGCCACCTCCTGCTGAGGCTGCCCCTCCCTCCA
Organism: Pedetes capensis; assembly: GCA_007922755.1. Lineage (NCBI taxonomy): Eukaryota > Metazoa > Chordata > Mammalia > Rodentia > Pedetidae > Pedetes > Pedetes capensis. The sequence continues at coordinate 79,572 of VMDO01007837.1, forward strand.
ACCTGAGGCCCCAGTGCTAAATCCCTGTCCGACACTGGCTGCGTCTGCCTCAGCGCATTAAGACAGTCCGAAAAGCACTCAGCAACTTCGTGGCACCGGCCCCCTCCCTGTGCTCTGCAGTTACATGGAGCCGAACGTGTCCCCCCCACAGGAAGTGCTCACAGCTGCAGAACTGCATCTTGTGGCCCCAAGGGCTCCTGGGCCCGAGACGCCAGGACTGGCTCTGTGGCGGGGAGGGGGGCTGAGACCCAACAAATGGGAAGGAGGCCAGGGTCTGGGCATAGAGAGCGTGGGTTTATTTAGTGCCTACTGTGTGCCAGGATCTATGAGGAGTGTTTGGCAGTGGCTAAGGAGGCCCTGACCTGTGGCTCGCCTAGCCTGTTTCCCCTTCTGCCATGAGCCACGGGCAGGCCTTGAGGGGGAGGAAGCGTAGGCCTTGGCACCCCGACTCGAGAAGTGCTCAGGAAGTGTCTGCGTCACTACAGGCACCTGAGCCCATCTCATCCTCAGAAACCCCGAGAGGCGGGATCTTCCCCTGGTTTTTACTGAGGGCCAAAGAAAGGAAGAGATTGCAGCAAGCTCGCAGGTGAGGGGCCAAGCCTGTCAAGCTGCGTGCCCTGAACCCCATTTCCTGTCACGGGCAGCTTTTCCAGACATCTTCGGTGGGCTGGGGAGATGAACCTGAGGGAAGGGCTGGGCAGCAGGGACTCCTGGAGGGAGCCTCGGGGTCAGAAGGCCCCTCGTGCAGGCTTGGAGGACTCACCACTCCCTGGGATTGATGTGCAGACAAACCGTAGGGGGTGCAGGACCGCAGGTCGGAGGTCAGGGAGGACAGGTGGCCGCAGGGCCGTGGGCAGGAGGGACAGGTGAGCTGGGGCCTGGCTCACCTGCCAGGATGAAGTCCAAGAGCTGGAAGGCAGGCTTGAAGCGGGTGCCCGCCATGCGGCTCTCGTGGGCGTCCAGGGCGAGGAAGGCCAGGCAGCTGAGGAAGCAGAGGAAGCCGGCGCCCACCGCGAAGCTGCAGGCCGCGTTGTTGCTGTTGAGGACACACTGGAGCTGGGGGGACTCGGTCTTGTTCTGGTAGCCGTCGGTCAGCAGGGAGGAGAAGATGACCAGGGAGAAGACCTGTCGACCCCAGGACCAGACCGGAGCTCAGTGCTCCCCCAAGCTGCTGGGCGCTTCCTGCCAGGCGGCAGGGACGGTCGGGCCGAGTCCTGGGCCCTGGCCACAGCTGCCCCTCCTGGGCCCTGGCCACGGCTGCCCCTCCTTCTCTGTGGCCTCAGCCTCTTGCACTTCGTCTCCTCCCCGCCATAGGATTCATGCCTGCCTCTCCCGGGACACTTGCCCAGCCTCATCCTTCAGGCCCCCGCCTCCAGCCCTGTACCCTCAGCCTCAGGGGCCCCTGCCTGCGCTGCCCCTCCCTGCCCTCAGCTCCTCGGCTCCGTGGGCCCTGAGGCTGGAGGCCTCCGAGGCCCTGCATGGACTCCATGCTCCTCCCTCTGCAGACCCCGTCTCTGCGCGCCCTGCCTGCGCCATGAGCTCCTGCCGCTGCCACCCCAGACCCCCACATGGCCTGCCTGGAGGTGTCTGGGACATGGGAGCGGAGCTCTTCCCGGGTACGTGCTCTTGCCGTAAGGGCTGCCGATCCTGGGGATGGAACCCCAGGCCTCACGCGTTATGCAAGAGCTCCGCCATGGAGCTACAGCCCAAGCCCCCTATTCATTGTTTAAAATAAATTTGTGAAATAGTCCAAATATACAGAAAAGTGCGAGGGAAAATGTACCAGGCAGTGCTGACAACTGGAGCCAGCAAACGTTACCACTGTGCTTTTGTGGGAGGGTTGGCTCCAGGACATTTTTTTTTCTCTTTCCTTTCTGTATTGGAAGTTCAACTCAGGACCTGGAACGCGCTAGGCGAGCTCTCTACCACGGAGCCACACCCCCAGCCCCTTTGTAATTTTTATTTTGAGACAGAGTCTTATTAAATTATACAGGCTGCCTCTGGCCTCAAACTTGCCGTCCTCTGGCCTCCATCTCCCAAGTCACTGGGATGACAGGTCCCAGCACCTGGCTAGGACTTTGAAAAACAAACACAACCCTGATGTAGTCACCCTGTCCCCACGTCCGCACACAGTGTGCAGCCGGCGTCTACCCTTGTCTTCCATGACTTTACAAGCACTAGCCCCAGTCATCCTCACAACCAGCCTCTGCACTGGGCAGGGTGGGGGCCCATTCTTCAGACAATGGAACGAGGCAATGAGGGTGACGGATTGACTGGACCTCAGGGGATGGCGAGCAGTAGAGCCAGGATCTGACCCTCCTGTCTGGCTCCTCCATCTGCTTCCAACCCCTTGCTGTTCTGCCTGGTGTGGGACCAAGCGTCAGAGCCAGGGGCTGGGCAAGTCAGCGGAAGGCTGAGTCCCTGTAATTTGTCCCACACAGTCACGCGGCAGCATGGTGAAGTCTATGCCAAGCGCAGGCAGAGCGTGCGGTGGGCCCAGGGTCCTTTCTAGATGAGGGAGTGTTGAGGGGTGGGAAAGGCTAAGGAATGGAATGTGGTCTGGAGGGCTGGGAGCAGGAGAGGGGCAGGGCCAGGACTGGGAGAAAAGCCTCCTGGCTGTGCGGAGATGGCTGCAGTGGGTGAGTCTGGAGGCCGTCAAGGAGGAGTGGGGAAGAGTGAAGTCTGAGTGGGAACCGAAGTCCTGGGGCTGGATATAGCAGGCACAGCGGAGGTGGAACTGGACCTTAAAGAGGGGGAAGGGTATTCCAAGAAGTGCGGACAGCACACGCAAGAGCCAGGTGTGGCAGAGCCCAGCTTCTGCAGGGACAAGAACAAAACCTCATTTGCAGGACCCTGTGTGAGAAGCCCCTGGACACGTGGGCAGGAGTCAGACCCTCGGGATCTTGAACAGCAGGCCTGGGGAGCCCTGGAAAGTTAACTTTCTCACTGGGATTTAACTTTATGAGCAGATGACGGCCACAGCCAGGCCTGGAGCAGAGGTCTCCTTGGGTCATGTGGCTGATGGACTACAGGGGCGGGACAAGGGGCTCGCAGGCTCGGAGCAGGTGGACAGGGAGGCTGCAGCGAGAAATGCTGAGGCAGGAGCCCTGGGGAATCCAGGGATATGTAGGACATGGGATCGGCCCTGGTGATTGACTGGATGTGGCAGTGGTGACAGTGGGGGGCAGGCGGAGGGAAAAGGGGAAGGAAAGCCTCTGCTTCTTTAGGATTTGAACGGCAGGACCGGCTCCATGGGGCCCTCTGTGCCCCACACCCAGACAGACTGGCTCTCAGCAAATGTGCGTGAAACAGCAAATGACTTTGGCTCCTTCACGCTTGCCGTGTCCTTCAGGGTGGGGACTGACCCCGGAAACTCCTTGGGTCTTGTCCAGTCCATCCTCCTCTTTGCTGCGCCTGATCTGCTTTATAACAACACCAACAATTAGCCTCTCTTTTTGCCATGTGACTTAGGGGTCAAATCCACTTTGTCATTTGGTCCTTGTGGCAACCCTTACGGGAGGCTGCAGGGTGTCCAGGCCTGGAGCTGAGGAGCTCAGTGTTGGGGGGGCTGCTTGGCACTGGGATTCTGAGGTGGAGCCGGGTAGGGGGTGGGAATGTACACCCATTGTTCTGGAGCCTGCGTTCATTTTAGTTGTTCGACCTCCCTGGAACCTTGCACTGTCCCGTGTAGGAGACGCTATTCATTCATTTCTTCTTCCCAGGTGATAAATGGAAGCCATTACAGAGGGTGGAGAAAGCAGCTGTGTGGCCTTGGGCAAATCACTCAGGCTGGGGAGCCCCAGGACTCTGGTCTGTCTCTGTGCTACAAAGAGGGGGAGCCGTGGGAGTGGGTCTCAGGAAAGCGGAGGATCTCGTGGTTCTCCCAGCCAGGTGAGGCGACCTCTCAAGGTCAGTTAGCGAGGGGGGGGCTGGAATCCAGCCCTCCTGATTTCCAGGCCCCTGCGCTGCCTGCCCACCGCCGACGTATAGGGTCCTGGCTGTGACAGGCGCTGGAGACGCAGGCAGGGAACTCAGCTGGCCAAGGGACCCTAGTCCTTTTGTGCTGCCATCCAACCTTCCATGTCTGCCTTGGTCTGTCCTCAGGGAGGGCGCAAAGATTCATCAGTTAAGGCACCAGCTGGCAGGGGCATGGGGAAGGACAGGCACGCCAGCTGCCTGGAGACTCCCTGCTGGGGAGCCAGGCAGGGGGAAGGAGAAGAGGGCGGGCACTGGGAGGACGGGCGTGGGGGTGGTGGGCAAAGTCCGTGACCAGAATGCCTGGCGCCCTCAGCAGCCGTCCCCCAACAGGCGGCCAGTCCAGCCTGGTCTCCTCCTTCCCTCCCAGGCCTTGGCTGGTGGGTCTGCATTTGACTCGCTCGCTTCCTGGGTGGCAGTCCCGTGGCAAGTCACTCAACCTCTGGGAGCCGCGTTTTCCCCTTGAACTACACAGGGCAGTACCATCTTGGTCATGGGGGTGGGGGAAGAAGTGAAAGCCTCCCCCAGTAAAGAGCTGGCGGGGGGCCGTGGCCTTCACAGTTCCTCTTTCCTGGGGAGGAGGACAGTGCGCTGCTCAGCCCATCTCCCTCCTCACCCACTGAGGGCGAGCTCACCGGTGGCAGGCCCAGGGCTCTGCCTGTCCGCAGGGCGAGGGCTTCTCTGTACAGACGAGGGATGGGTGCTCGAAGAAGTCAAGTGACTTGCTCCAGGTTACACAGACACAGTGACCAACGAAATGACAGCTGTGCCCAGACTTGCCCAGGCAAACCTGGAGTGTGCCCCCAGTGGACAGTGGGTGGCCCTCAAAGCCAGGTCTGCTGGGTTCCATTGTTACACAGGGCAGGAAGAAGATACTTGGGATTAGGAATCAGAGTGAAGACCTGACCCAGGGCCCCCACCTATGCCCATGACCCCCAGCAAATCTCATCATCTCCTCAAGCCTGGTTCCAATGCTGTCAAGGCCAAGCAACAGGAACCGTGCTGGCAAAAGCTTATAGCTACAAGTTCAGAGAGGGGTAGTGATTGGCCCAGCGTCACACAGCAAAGCTGGGCCGAATGAGGATCTCACTCCCAGGGTCCAGGTTCTTTGAGAATGGGGTAATGATTAAAGAATGCACGGACAGCCTCCACACAGTGACCACCTGACATTTGGTACCTCAGGGGTATGTCACCTATTCTCTTTCCACCTGTGCTCTCTTTCTTTATAGAGCCCAGCTCCTTCCTGCCCTTACCTGAAAGCTGGCAAAGGAGCATGTGTGAGAGGCTCTGGCACCTCACAGATTCGGGCTGGAACCCTGGCCTGGCCTCTTACTGCTTCAGGGTCTTCGTTAATGCTGGCCAATAGAACTTTCTGGCATGATGAAAATGTTTTATATGTGCACCATTCCATTTGAGAGCCACTGGCTGCCACACTGGCTGCTGAACCTTTGAATGTGGCCGCTGTGACTGAAGAAGAGCCTTGTAGCTGGGCGTGGTGGTGCACGCCTGTGACCCCAGCATCTCGGGAGGCGGAGGCAGGAGGGTCGCAAGTTTGAGACCAGATGTAGTTTGCGTGATGTAGCAAGACCCTGACTCAGAAAGTAATTAAAAAAAATCAAAAATAATTTAAAAAAAGGCTGGAGGCGGCAGCTCAGTGGTTCAGCACCTGCAAAGCATGCAAGCTTGAGGCCCTTGGTTCAACCCCCAGTACCACAAAACAACAACATCAACAACAACAACAACAACAACAAACGGGGCCTTGTTGTTGTTTGGTGCCACTGAATGGCGTCTGACTCATAGTGACTCCCCAGCACTGAGCTATGCCCGGCACTGTCAGTGCTTCTCTGCTCTTCATAGGGTTTTTGGTGGTGACTGATGTGGGAGTGGGTTGTCAGGTCTTTCTCCTAAGCATACAGCACCCAGATTCCCATGGGGTTTCTCATCCAAGAACTAACCTGGCCTGACCCTGCTTAGCTTTTGAGATCTGATGAGATCAGATGCCAGGGTGGTACAGCTGAGATGAGGAGTAGCCTATTTCATTTTAATTAATTCAAATGAAAATAGCCAGATGTGACTTGTGGTGTCCCTACTGGAAAGCACAGTCTTCAAAAAATTATTTAACGAGTCAGATGCGTTTGGGCACACCTGTAATCCCACTGGCTTGGGAGGCGGAGGCAGGAGGATCGCAGGTTGGACACCAGAGGCAGTCTGTGTAACTTAGCAAGACCCTATCTCAAAAAGTAAAAAAAATGGGCTGAGGGTGCAGCTCAGTGGTCCAGCACTTGCAGGGCATGCAAGCACAAGGCCCTGGGTTCAACCCCTAGTACTGAAAAAAAAAAAAAAAAAATGTCCCTGATCCTCAGTTTTCTTATCAAAATGGTAGGGCTTGTGGCAACTTCTTTGAAGGGTCTTTCTCACAATGAGTCAGTCTGCTGGGAATGGTGTGCGGCACAACCAGGTACTCAGCGAAAAGGGTCTTGCGTTACTAGCTGCCTTTTGCTGACCCCTTCCTGACCCTCTATCCCAGGGGCCTCACCCCTGCCAAGATCCGGGTGATGCTCTTTGGTCTCCTCAGAAAGCGCACAGTCTCACTGTTGGCCAGGTCCTGCAGGCTTTCAGGGAGGTGCATGGCTGCGCTCACCTTCGGGCGGGGAGGCAGAGACAGAAGTGCTGAGTGGGTGCCACTGGCCTTCGCGCTCCAGGCCCACCCTGGGGCTTAGCTGCTGCAAGATAATACAACAGGGGCATCAGACATGGGACCCAGGGAAGGGGTTTGGGGTCCCAGGAGTGGGACTGTGTGTGGAGGGGGGCTGCTGAGGCTCTTAGGAGTTAGGGCCTGGGGTGAAGGGGCTGCTAGGGGTCTCAGAGGTGCAGGGGAGTGTAAGGGGGCTCCTGAGGATTCCAGAGGAGCTGCTGGGGGTCCTAGGAATAGGACACAGGGCTTCATTTCCCAGGAGTCAGGAATGTGGGTGAGGGGCTATGGGGGTAAGGGCTGAGGACATTTCTGGGGGTCCTCAGAATGGGGCTAAGAGGTGAGGACATTTCAGGGGTCCTCGGAATTGGGGCCACCCGGTAAAGGGGCAGCTGTGGCTCCAGGAGACGGGGCACAAGGAGCTCTCCAGGTTTCAGAAATTGGGTTGCGGTTGCGGGGGTGGCGGAGGTGGGGTGCAGAATGGGTTCCAGGCCAGGAAGGGGCATGGACAGGGCTGGGGCCCAGCCCAAGGATGGCCTCCTTCCTGCGGGCAGACTTGGGGATCTTCCAGAAGGCAAGGGTTCTGCAGGGGTTAGTGCCCTGGGAGGTGGGTGCAGGGGGACCCCAGGTTCGGGGTGCAGAGCACAGGCGCACAGGGTGTCATTTCAGGGTCGCTGCACTTGGGGACCCAGCGGGCGCGTCCACCTGGGGTTCGCGGACCTCGGACCGGGTCCACCCCGCAGCACGGTGGCCGCGCCCGCTCCCTCCTTGGAGGCGGTGTGGGGCCGGGTGACGCCACCTGGCCGAGGGCCGCCCCTCTTCGGGAGGACAGCGACGCGACACCGAGAGGTTGGCCCTTCCTTCCGCCGGCCCTCACCTGATCTCCGGAACCACTTCCACTTTTTTTGGGTTCCGCTTTTTCCCGCCTTTTCGCTCCTCCACAGCGGATTGGCTGCGCCCAGGGCCCCGCCCCTTTCGCTTCCACCTATTCAGGAGCAGCCTAGAGCGAGGGCGTGGCCTCGGCGGACGTTGGGCGGCTCGCCGTTGGCTGGTTGCGCGCGCAAGCCCCACCCGGTCGCAGTCCTCTGGGAGTCTCGCGCGGGCCGAGACCCTTCCCTCGGAAGCCCGAGGACAAGGAGACTCGCCTGTGGCGCATGCGCGTCACCCAAACGATACTGGAGACAGGAACGCCGGCTGTGCGTGCGCAGTTGAGACAGAACCTGGCCTAAAAGACCCGGATTTTGCGCATGCGTTTTACTGGCGACTGAAGCCGGACCGCAGGATCCAGGACGCCTTCGTGCACATGCGCAGGAGGCTCAATGACAGTCCGGCTTTAGCTAAGGTGAGGGAAGGGCGGGGGTTGCATGGCCCGGGGAGGGCGGCCCTGCACCCCGTGTCACCTTTCCGAGTATGTCTGTGTTCCTAAGATCCGTCTCGCCGTGTAGACCCTGCAGAAGCCAGTTGTGCCACCGCAGGGTCCGCGGGCTTGCAGAACGCCCGCGACCGCAGGACCGTGACCCGTGCCCGGGCAGGCCATTCGGGCAGTGCGGGAGGGGCTGGGCCGGCGCGGACGCGGGCGGGCAGGGAGACAGCCCCCGGAGGGCGGGGCGAGGAGGAGGAGGAGGAGGAGGAGGAGGAGGAGGAGAAGGAGGGCTCCCGGTGACCTCTGACCCGGCTCGTTCCCCTCCGTTTAGGCTCCGGGGAAGGGCGTGGCCATGCTGCGTGTGACCCGGGGGGTCTGGGGGCGCAGCGTCCGCACGTGGCCCCTGCTGCCCGCGGTCCTCGGGACCCCCCGGGGGCTGTCGTCCCTGGCGGACAAGATGGGGGTGTACCGCAAGATGAGGAGCCCCACGGAGCCCCGCAACTGGGCGCAGCAGTACCGAGAGCGCTCCATCCCGTTCTCCAAGGAGCAGCTGCTCCGCCTCCTGATCCAGGTACCGGGGACTACGATTCCCGGTAGCCCTAGCGGGGCCGCCCGGCGCCTCCTGGGGTTGGAGTTCCGCGGGCCTTAGTCCAAGTGGGCGGGGGCGCGCACCGCATCCTGACCAGGGCTCCTGGACTGGCGCTCTCTGGGGCGTGGTTCTTCCCTTGGTAAGATGTGCATGGTCATCGTCACCTTCATTACTGGTTTTACTACCTCGTAAAAACAATACCTGCAGCGCCGGGTGCGGTGG
>VMDO01007838.1:0-88440 GCA_007922755.1 Pedetes capensis
CCCCTTCCTATCTAAGTTTCCCATCCAAGTCTTCTCTATCTTTTACTATATAGTATTTTTCTATATGTCCTTGGGTTCCATTTCTGTTTAAGATAGAAACTTTTCCTGTAGTGGTCTTTGTTTCTATCTTGTTAGAACAATTACATGTGATTTTTAGTCCATTTGTATTGACCTCATTCTTATCTTCCCTCCCCCCCTATTTTTTTACTTTTTGAGACAGAGTCTCGCTAAGTTACACAGCCTGCCTCTGGTCTCGAACTTGTGATCCTCCTGCTTCCGCCTCCAAAACTGCTGGGATTATAGGCGTGCGCCACTGCGCCGGGCTGCCTTGGCATCTTGAGTGTTGGGATTACAGGAGTGTATCATGCCATTCAATTTCCTTTAATTTTAACTGAGTAGTCTTTTCTTGGATTATTCTGAGGTTATAATTGTGATAATAAAATCTAAGCCTATTAATTCTATAACTATTAAGTTTAGAGTTTAGTGTTAAATTTAACCTTTAAGGCTGACTAAAATGACTATGGGCCTGCAGCTTTGGCATTGTGGCTGGCGTCTGATCCCATCAGCTCTTGGAAGTTAAGCAGGATCAGGCCTAGGGAACACTAGGTGCTCTACGCTTGGGAGAAGGACCTGGCAACCCACTCCCAAAAAATAATCTGCCATTGAAAACCCTGTGAATAGCAGAGAAGCAGTATCAATACTGTTTTGCCTGTTGGACGTAGGATAGCTGTTGCCTGTTGGACGTAGGACACCGACTTGATGGCACCTAACAACAACAATAAAAGGATTATTTCTACTTAGATATGCCTCAAAATAATCACTAAAACTACTGCTTTTTTGTTTTTCCTTGTAGCTCTGTAATATATAATTAGTAATCTCCAGTGGTTTTATTTCTCCAGAGTGAATGAGGCAGTTCTCTTGTGATGCAGGTGAAGAGTCTGTCTTGTAGTTTCTCTGGGCATCCCATGTTTACAGCTTTGACAATTGCCTAGTTACATATGTTAAAGTACATTGCTGTCATGCTGTTATGGTTTGAATCTAAAATGTCCCCCAAAGGTCATACGTTTAGATGTTTGGTCCTTAGCTGGTGGTGGTGTCCTGGGAGGCTATGGGACTTTGAGAGGTGGGATTTAACTTTGTGGAAGTAGGTCACTAGTGGGCAGGCCTTTGGAGGTTTTACGTGTAGCACCAGTAATCATTCTCTGCTTCCTGATCAACAAGATGTAAGATTTTGTGCCACCCATCCTGCTGCCCACCCTAGAGCATACCTGCCCTGCCTGTATGGACTGAAATCCTCAAACCATGAGCCCCAATAAATCATTCCTCCCATAAGTTTGTTTCTATCTGGTATTTTGGCACAGCAACACATAAGCTAACACCATGCCATTAAGCATAACTCTGTGTCCTTGGTCAACTTAGTCTGTCTGGAACAAAGCTTCCTTGTCTGTAATAAAAACAAATGACTAATAACTAGTGTTTGTATGTAATACTTCACAGTTTGCATGATATTGCAAATACTCCAATAGTATACGATTCATTTCTTCTTTTTCATTTACATATATCCTGTCAGTGCAAAGTATGTACCACATATCCAAAGAGAGGTCAGCAGTTGCCAGTCATTAGAGTAGTTGTCTCTAGCATGTCCTGAACAGTGCCTACTTTTTAAATGACTCTCCTGCCAGCATATATAACATATAAATGTTCATTCTAATTGGTGACTCATTTCTTCCAGATTCCCAGCCTTCCCTTTGTCATTCTTAGTGATTTATTTACCCTTCCTTGTAAGTCTCTGAAAACCCTATTTTACTTTTCATAACCCAATCCCATTATTATCAGTAGTTCTAACCTGCCTAACCCCAGGACACCTGACCATTCCTGATCTTGATTTATCTGATCAGTGAAAAGAAAAAGAAAGATTGAGGAAAGTTTGCATCTTTCCTTACCCCAATCTTCACCTTTAGGACCTGTTGTTATTCTCATTTCTTTCCTCTAGTTGTCATCTGTAATGGAAAAATCACGGGATAGTCTGATTTTTGCTTTTGTGGTTCTACCAGCATAACCTCTTTGCTTTTCAGCCTTAGAAACAGTACAAACCTATAGTACATTGTGTGTCCATTCTGCTGTTCATTATATCTTGAGCCTAGCATAATACCTGGCATAGAGGTGCTCAATAAATATTTGTTGTTGTTGTTATTATTATTTTTAATGCTAGAGATTGAACCAAGGGACTTGTCATGTTAATAAGTACATGATCTGCCACTATGCTATACCTCCAGCCCCAGTTATTTGTTGAACAAATAAAATGATTGTGCCAACGTGGTATGTTGATTTAAAAACTGCCATAATACTTTAAGGGGAGTGAGTTTTTGTTGTTGTGGCTGTTGTTGTTTGTTTTTTGTTTTTTGAGATAGGGTCTCCTGACTACTGTAATTACAGGCATGTACCACCAAGCTCAGCCTAAGTGATTTGTGTGTGTGTGTGTGGCATTTTGAGACAGGGTCTCACTATTTGACCCACACTAGCCTTGAACTTGCAATCCTCCTGCCTCAGGCTTCTGAGTCCTGGTATTATAGGTGTGTGCCCCTCAGTTGAAAAGGTTTTTGGTCTTTGTACTAAATGGCTTCGATTGACCTTTCCTATCTGTTTTCAGGGGAGAGCAGGACACCTCATTATTTTTGTCCTTACCTTTAAAATAGATTTTTTTTTTCTGGACATAAAATCTGTTCTTCTGCTATGCATCTCTAAACAAAACCATATTGCTACGTGTTAATTCTCAATGAATAGTAGGTCACATTGGGAATAACTGGGTAATATTTAGGGGTATATTATAAAGTTCCTATAGTGTTGGGCTGGGGGTTAACTCAGTTGGTAGAGTGCTTCTTTGCACTCTCCAAGGACTCAAGTTTGATCCTCAGCACTACAAAAATGGGAGAAAGATGTGACAATCCACTCCCAAAACAATCCCAAAACAGCCATTGAAAACCATATGAGGGTTGCTATGAATTGGACTTGACTCAACAGCACCTAACAATAATAGTTTGGCCAAGTGCAGTGGTGCATGCCTGTAATATCAGCAGTTCGGGAGGTGGAGGCAAGAGGATCACAAGTTCAAGGCTAGAGGTAGCCTGTGTAACTTAGTGAGACCCTGTCTCAAAATAAAAAGTAAAAATGAGGGGAGAATGCTGCTCAATGGTAGAACACTTGCAAAGCATGTGTGAGGCCCTAGGTTCAGCCTCCAGTATTGCAAAAAAAAAAAAAAGAAAAAGAAAAGAAAAAGAAAGAAAAGGAAAAAAAAAAAAGTTCCTATAGTTTGTAAGGGGATCCCACCTATGCAGTTAGAATTTCCAGAATTTCTGCAAAGTGCCAGATTGCAGCTATACTTTTCTAGAGGTCCCAAGTTACTTTCTTTTTCTTCCCTCAAACTCTCTTTAGTCTTCTCTGTTGCATCCAAGTCATGTTTGGCATACACTAAGGAGTCCAATAGAGAATATAATATTCAGCCTCTCCTATAGTTGAAGTTTCATAGTTGAAGAGATCATTCTTACTGTATTTGGTCCCAACTGAACTTTTTTATAAAATAATTTTCTATTTTAGAAGACACCATGTCAGAGGAAAACTTTTTTATGAAAGTCTTTCCCATTAACCATTCTGTTTTCATGAATGAGAACACTATAGGAATCAACCTCTACAATGAAAGCAAATTGCATTGCTCATAAACTGGGACAAGCCATGGGTGGAACAGTTCAGTTGGAAGACTCCAGTTTATTAATTCCAAGCAAATCTAGGAAATGGCTACCCAGAGTAGACTAAAACTGCTTCAGAAAGGACTGGAGAACATTAATCAACAGCCATCCTGGGAAATAGGTTTGATTGCTAATAAGTTTTAGAACAAATAGTTTATGTTTACTCTTCCATATTAGGTATATTATGCATTACATCTGTATGTCTTAGATCTGATGATCCAAAGCCACACTTAGATGTAACCAAGTAGAATCTACCCTGTATTTGTTGTTGTTGTTGTTGTTGTTGTTGTTGTTGTTGTTAGGTGCTGTCGAGTCGGTATCCGACTCATAGCAACCCTACTTACAACAGGCGAAACACTATTGTCAGTGCTTCTCTGCTGTTCATAGGGTTTTCAATGACAGATTGATTTTTGGGAGGGGGTTGCCAGGTCCTTCTCCCAAGCCTACAGCTGCTGGTGTTCCCAGGCGGTCTCCCATCCAGGTACTAACCAGGCCCGACCCTGCTTAGCTTCCGAGATCTGACGGGATCAGATGCCACAGGGCTACAGCTGCAGGCGCCCTGTATTTATTAGTATCATTTTATTTTAAGACATTCTTTAAACTTCTTATACAATGATAAGTGGTAAATCATTAGAACTTTCATATAACATTATCTTAATGTGTCTGGAATTCCTTTCTACTGATGCCTGAAGCATAAAACAAGTGTAACTCTTTTAAAGTATACAATAGAACTCAATTATTTTTGGCTAAAGGCCACTGCAAAATTCCACAGACAAAATTTACAGGCAAAAACATTGAAGATGTAACAAAGTTAGAAATATGTTTGTAGTCTGAGACTAGATAATATGTTATTCTACAGGTTTACCTGTTGTGAGTTTTTTCAGCAACCAAGGTTTAAAAAAAAAAATCTAAATGTTACATATATGTCTGTGTTGAGACACTGTTTTACTTTTGCTGAATATATGCTTGAAATAATGTTAATTACAAGTACCTTATGACTGTATCAAACATACAGAACAAAATAAAATTTGTCATAGAAAGTGGTGTGGTTTAGCCTGGTATGGTTGGCAAATGCCTGTAATCCCAGTGACTCAGGAGGCTGAGGCAGAAGGATTGTGATTTCCAGGCCAAAAGTAGCCTGAGTAACTTAGTGAGACCCTGATTCAAAAATTAAAAACAAAGGCATGGAGTATAGCTGAGTGGTGGAGAATTTGCTTAGCCTGCGTGAGGCCCTGAGCTCAGCCCCCCAGTACTACAAAAAAAAAAAAAAAAAAAAAAGGAAGGAAGGGAAAGAAAATGCTATGGTTTAAGAATATTGGAAATATAAGTTCACTGTAAGTACAGATCCTGACATCTACTTTTTTGTTGTTGTTAGGTGCCATCAAGTTGGGTCTCATAGTGATCCTATGTACAACAGAATGAAACACTCCCTGACATTGCGCTCTGTTATTCACAGGGTTTTCAGTGGCTGATGATTTTTTGGGACTGTTTCGGTCGTGGATTGCTGATCCTTCTCCCATATAAGATAAAGTCTAGTCTGAAATGATAAAGTAAAATTGAACTTAGCAATCACCATACATTATTCTATACTAATAAGCCTGTCAAGAATATTTGCATTTTAAAAAATTATATATTAGCTTGTAAAGATCTCAATCTGTAAAGATCTCAAGTGAACTCAAGTTGCAGCTTTCTTGGGCACCAATAAGCTTGGACCTAACAATTCTTTGGCCACAAATGCCAAAGATAGCTTTTAGAAGTTTTTAGAATTGGGATAAGTAGTTTAGATCTTTGATAAAGGTCACATAAACATAGGCTATATATAACTAAGAGAAGTCCTAGTTTCTACCTGGATAAAAACTATATTAAGCTGGGTGTGGTGGTGCATGCCAGTATTTCTAGCGTTCAGAAGGCTGAGGCAGGAGAATTGATCTGTGTTTGAGTCCAGCCTGGGAGACCTAGGGAGCTCCATGCCAACCTGGGCTATATAGTGAGGTCCTGTCTCAAAAAAACAAAAAAATAGCTGAGATCCTGGCACACACCTATAATACCAGCAACTCTGAAGGCTGAGGCAGCCTGGGCAATTTAAGCAATACCCTTTCTCAAAATAAAAAGTTTAAAAAGGGCTGGGAGTTTGAATCAATGGTAAAGCACTTGCCTAGCACATTGGAGGCCCTAAATCAATCCCCAAATACTGCAGAAAAGAAAGAAGGAAAGAAAGAAAGAAAAGAACAGAACAGAACTGAAATATTAAGAAACAAAAACTTTTATTTAGATTGGATAAATTAATACTGAATGAAGGGATTTTTAGATTTACATTCATATCGCTTATTGTGGAGCATGTTAATGCATTAATCAATGGCAATTTGTGGCCACATTTTAATGTGTTTTTATAGCTTTTTATAAGTGACTGATATTCTTTATTCCTATTCCCTCTATGAAATCCTAGTTTTTTAAAAAAGAGGAGTAAGTATTAGACGCTCTACAAAACAGTCACACAGAACATTCAATTAAATGTAACTGTGAAGAGCATGAACTTTCAATTAGACAGACCTAGATTTGTTACTTAATTGTTGTATACCACTTAATTGTTGTGTGATCTTATACAAGTTATTTTACCTCTTAAGCTTTATCTATAAAATGGTATTGCTACTGTGAGGATTAAATGAGAGGGCAAATACAAACCCAGATGTTCAGTGCTTCTTTACTGTTATTATTAGAATATAAATTTTAAAGTCCATCCACTGAGGAACAAAGTTACATTCAGTAAAGCAAACAATATTAATAATGTGTTGTCCTTTGTAAGGAAGCTAAAAGCTTTTACTTTTCAATGAAATCTTTGTTATTAGTAGTGTTTGTACTGCAGCATATTTCTCTTTTGGGAATTGATAGTTTTTAATTGATCCATTCTACCCTAACAATTAAATGTATTTTTGAGATAGCTGGCAAGGGTTAAGGGTGTACTCTGGGGCATGGAATAGATATTATGTTACAGTTTCTCTCTCTCTCCCCCCACCCCTCCCTTTCTCTCTCCCTCTCCCTGTCTCCGCATCTCCCTTTCTCTCCCCCTCTCTCCCCCTCCCTCCCTTTGATTTGTTTTTGAGACAGAATCTGTGTAACCCATGCTGGCCTAGAATTTCTAGTACTCCTGCCTCCACCTCTGGAATGCTGGGATTACAGTTGTGTGCTACAACACCTTCAGATTGTTGTTTTGATATATGTATTCCCCAATGAAACCATTACTACAATCAATATAACACATCTATCACCCCTAAAATTTTACCCCCTGCTCCCAAATCACTGATCTGCTTTCTGTCACTAGAGACTAGTTTACATTTTTTGGTTTTATATAAGTAGGGTCATATAGAATGTACTGTTGGGTGAGGAGGGGGCTTCTTTCATTCTCTGAGATTCATTCCCTACTGAATGTATTGCTAGTTTATCTCTTTTTATATTCTTTTTTGGGTATGTTGTACTTCATGGGTTTTTTGTTTGCTTTTGGTTTTTTATTGTTGTCATTTTGTTTTTTAGAAACAGGGTCTTGCTGTGTAGCCCAGGCTGCCCTTGAACTCTTGATCCTCCTGTGTCTGTCCCAAGTACAAGGATTACAGGAGGGTACCACCACTGCTAGTTTGTTGTTGGTGCCGTGGAGTTGGCTCCAATTCGTAGCAACCCTAATAGGGTTTTCAGTGGCTGACTGTTTTTAGGATTGTTTTGAAAGTGGGATGCTACACCCTTCTCCCATTTTGGGGGTGCTGGGAATCAAATCCAGGGCCTCAGAAAGCACAGAGCAGCACTCTACCAACTGAGCCAAACCCCAGACCCACTACCAGTTAGTTGTTCTTTTTATTACTGAATGGTTTTCCATTGTGTCTATATACCACAGTTTGCTTTATCTATTCATCTGTTGAACATTTGCATTGTTTCTAGCTTTATTACAAATAAAGCTACTCTGAACATTCATATACAAGACTTTATGTGGACATATGGTTTTATTTCTTTTGGATAAGTAAATACCTAGGAATGGAATGACTATATTATATGATAGGTGTATTTTTAACTTTTTAAGTAACTGCCAGAGTGTTTTCCAAAATGATTGACAATTTTACATTCTACAGCATATGCAAGAATTCCAGCTGTTCCACATACTCATAAATAATTGGTATGGTCATTCTTTTTAATCTTAGCCATTCTAATAGATGTGTCTTAACTCATTTTCATTTTTAATTCACATTTCCCTATTGACTAATGATGTTGAATATCTTTTCATGTGTTTGTATTTTTTTCTTCCTCTTTTGTGTGTGTGTGTGTGTGTGTGTGTGTGTGTATGGGGCAGGGGGTTGAGACAAGGTACCACTCCTTCACCCAGACTAGCATGTAATTCACAATCTTCCCATCTCAGCCACCCCAGTCACTAGGATTACTGGTGGGTCCCACCATGACTGCTATATATTCTTATGTGAAGTTTTTATTTGTATTTTTTACCCTTTCTTTGTATTTTTTAATGTATTTTTATTTGTTTTTTTGAAATAGGATTTCACTGTGTAGCCTCTGCTGCCCTTGAACTCATGTTGATCTTTCATCCTCAGCTGTCTGAGTGTTAGGATTATAATCATGTGCCACCACACCTGGTTTCTGTATTTTTTAATTGAATTATTTTCTCATTATTAAATCTTAAGGGTTCCTTATATATCTGGATGTTGTTGTTAGGTGCCGTCAAGTCGGTATCCGACTCATAGCGACCCTCATAGGGTTTTCAATGGCTGTTTTTCGGGATTGCCTTGGGAGTGGATTGCCAGGCCCTTCTCCCATTTTTGTGGTGCTGGGAATTGAACTCGGGGCCTCAAAGACTGCAGCACAGCGCTCTACCCACTGAGCTAAATCCCAGCCCATATATCTGGATACAAATCCTTTATCAGACATATGCCTTACAAATATTTTCTCCCAGTCTGTGGTTTATTTCATTCTGTCAACTGTGTATTTCCTAAAGTTTAAATACTTAACTGTTACAGTAAATAACAATGTGTTTTATACTTGAAAATCACTAAAGAGTAGATTTTAAGTTTTCTCACCACAAAAAAATAAGAAAAGGTATGTATTAATATAATACATATGTTAATTAGCTTGGTGTATGCATTCCGTGATGTGTATCTATTTCAAAACATGTACATAATAAATTGTTTTGTCAATTAAAATTAGTTAATTAAAAAAATAAAAATTTAGCCATACTTTAGTCTAGGAAAAATGTATTTTTTGTAGATAGCAAAAATAAATAAAGATGCTTAATTATTTTTGTTTTTGTTTTTTGCGGTACTGGCGGTTGAAGCCAGGGCCTCAAGCTTGTATGCTTTGCAAGTGCTGTACTACTAAGCTACACCCCAAGCCCTTTTTTTTTTTTTTTTTCTTTTTGAGACAGGGTCTTGCTAAATTACACAGACTGCCTCTGGTCTTAAACTTGAGATCCTCCTGCCTCTGTATCCCAAGTTGCTGGGATTACAGGCATGCGCCACTGTGCCCGGCCTTAAAGATGCTTAATTGTATTTCATTTTCTTAGCTGTATCTTTTGAAGAGCAAGTTTTTCATTTTAATGAAATCCTAATTTATCAATTTTTCCTTTATGGATTTTGCTTTTAGTGTTATATCTAAGAAATCTGCCTAAACCGAAGTCGGAAAAGTACTCTTCTATACTTTTTTCCTATAAGCCTTATAGTTTTAAGTTTTACATTTAGGTCTATGATGTAACTTCAGTTAATATTGCCATATGGTGTAACCTATGAAACAAAATTCTTGTGTGTGCATGTATGAATATGTATATCCAATTGTCCTCACATCATTTGTTGAAAAGACTGTCCTTCCTCTGCAGAATGGCCTTTGTACCTTTGTCATAATCAGTTATTCATTTATTTGTGGGTTTATTTCTAAACTGTCTATTCTGTTCTACTCATCTGTGTGCTTTGATGCCAGTACCACACTGTCTTGATTGCTATAGCCTTAGAGTAAGTCTTAAAATCAGGTATTAGTCCTCCAATTTGTATTCTTTTTGAAAGTTTGTTTGTGTATTTATGGTCCTTTGTATTTGTATATGAATTCTAGGATCAGTTTCTCAGTTTCTGTAAAAGTATTATTAGTATTTTGATTGGGATTGTATTGAATCTGTGGATCACTTTGGGGAGACTAGGTATACATGATCATGGTATATCTCACCATTTATTTAGGTTTCCTTTAATTTCTCTCAGCAGGGTTTTGTAATTTTCATTGAATAGGTTTTTCATATCTTTTGTCAGATTTATCCATAAGTGCTTCATATTTTTATGATTTGACAAATTATATTGTTTAAAAACTATTATTGCTATAACACAGAAATAGAATTCATTTTCATGTGTTAATCCTGTATCCTGCAGGTTTTTCAAGCTCGCTTATTACTTTAGTAGTTTTTAAAAATTGCAAGTAAGGATAGTTTTACTTACTTCTTTCTAATCCAGTCACCTTTCATTTGTTTTCTTCGTTTATTACATTGGCTAGAGCCTCTAGTATATTGCCAAATAGAAATAATAGAGATGTCATTGTCTTGTTCAAGATCTTAAGGGAAAACTGGGCATGGTGATGCATACCTGTAATCTGAGGTTGATACAGGAGGATCAACACAAATTTGAAGCCAAACTGGCCTAGGAGTTCCAGGCCAACCTGGGCTACACAGCGAGGCCTATCTCAAGAAAATAAAACAAAACAAAACAGAAGATCATGTCCTTCCTAGGTGTCTGAAATATTATCTAAAGAGAGCTTTATTGCCTTTCTTAATTAACCTCTGAGATCAAGTAGTGGTTTGTGGAATAGATTTTCCACCTTTGTTCTGATTTTTAGAAGGTAAAATTCTTTAATTTTTAAAATTTTGTAGAGTCCAGTAATTATTTTCCCAATTGTAAAACTTAATAATAATGATCAAACCATAAACATTTAAAAAAAAAAAAACCCTAAAGAATACTTCTGCTTTGGTTATGAACTGTGTCTTTTAAAGCAGCTTTATCCTTTATTTTTATAAGTTTTAATCGTTTTTGGCTATTGGATTCTTACAAATTTTCTTTTTCCAAAGAAGAAAAACAATGTGTATGGTTTTCACTTTTTTTTGTGTGTGTGTGTGTGTGTGTGTGTGTGTGGTACTGGGGGTTGAACTGAGGGCCTCGTGACTGCATGCTCTGCAAGTGCTTGACCACTGAGCTGCGCCCCCAGCCCATTTTTTTACTTTCTGAGACAGGGTCTCACTAAGTTACGCAGACTGCCTCTGGTCTCGAACTTGCGATCCTCCTGCCTCTGCCTCCCGAGCCGCTGGGATTACAGGTGTGCGCCACCACACCCGGCCCTGGTTTTCACCTTTTGATAAAATATTATGTCTTTCCTAGAAGTAACAGAAGTAATATTCTATTTGAAATAAGATTAAAGGTTATTTTTAATATAAAGCTATTTAAATTGATTTTTAATATATCGTGTGACTTAGTCAGAAAATAGACATCAAAATGTGCTACTATTCCTATATTATGTCTCAAAAGGCATTATTTTTCTCATTTTTAATCTGACAGCATAATAAGAAAATTTAGTAGGGATTGTATTTGTAGGTGACATCCTATCTCCAAATGCTGCTCTAGAGTGAGTTATTACAAAATAAGTGGACTTCTCTGTTATATTTTTGGGTAAAAAATTTAGTGTCAGTTTCTTGTACTAAATTTACCAAATTCAGGGCACTTATTTATTGAGGAGAGTTGCTGTGGTCCACATGATTTTAAGTAAAATTATATTTACAGGAAAAAAACAAAAAACTCTGAAGTGATTTATAACTATCTCTAAAGACCTTCTGATAACAATTGTGTCTATCTAATCTCAGTTAAATTCTTTATAAAAAAAAAAAACCCTTAATTATTGGTTACATAAATTGAGTAGCACATCCACATATTGTAATATTATATAATTGTTGTAAAATATGTGCATATGAAGATTTTTTATTTTTACTTATTATTTATTTTTTTGAGACAGGGTCTTACTGTTATAGCCCAGGCTAGCTTAAAACTCCTGATCTTCTGGCCTCAGTCTACCAACTACTGAGATTACTGGCATGCCACCACCACCACCACACTTAACCAAGGGCTTTTAATGACATAGTAGTGCTCCTAGTCATAAAATTACTCTGTTATAAGGATAAATATATTTAACACTCAAAGAAATACACTGAAATTTGTAACTTCGGTGGTAATAGTTGCCAACCCTGAGTTAGTGGAACTCTGAGACATAGAATCATATATTCCATTTTTATTTATTTTTTATTTTTTGTGGTGCTTGAAATTGAGCCCCAAGGCCTTGCACATACTAGATGCATGCTCTACCACTGAGCTTCAATCTGTAGCCTAATATGTGTATTTTAACCTTTTTCCAGAACTTCTTATATGTAAATTAGTTTTATATCAGAAGCACTTATTTTTCCCTCTGTCCCTCAGAGGCACTTATTTTTAAATAGCAGTAATTTTGTACAATAAAGTCTTATTAAAATCTCTGTTTAATAGTCTTGTCCTAAGAAGATATTTTAGCCATGTATCAATTCACTTTGTAGGAAAAGGTATTGTTGTGTTGTTAGGTGCCATCGAGTTGTGTCCGACTCATAGTGACCCTTGTAGGGTTTTCAGTGGCTGTTTCGGGATTGGTTCAGGAGTGGACTGCCACATCCTTCTCCTATTTTTGTGGTCCTGGTGATCGAACCCAGGTTCTCAGAAAGTGAGTAGCAACACTCTACCAACTGAGCTAAACCCCAACCCACAGAAAAGTTATTAGAGCTAATCATAACTATAGTTAAACTTGCTGGGCACAGTGGCACACACCTATAATCTCAGTAACTTGGGAGTTGGAGGCAAGAGGATCAAAAGCTTGAGGCCAGAATTACCCTACACAACTTAGGGAGTCTCTGTCTCCAGATAAAAAACAAAAACGGGACCTAGGGTATAGTTCAGTGATAGAGTGCTTGGAAAGAATGCACAAGGCCCTGGATTCAGCCCCTGTAATGCCATAAGTAGGCTGGGATTTAGCTCAGTTGGTAGAGCGCTGCTCTGCAGTCTCTGAGGTCCCGAGTTCGATTCCCAGCACCACAAAATGGGAGAAGGACATGGCAACCCACTCCCAAGGCAATCCCGAAACAGTCAGCCATTGAAAACCCTATGAGGGTCGCTATGAGTCAGACTCAACTTGACGGCACCTAACAACAACAAATGCCATAAGTAAGTAAGTAAATAAATAAATAAATTAATTAATTAAAACTATAGTTAAATTCTTCCTTTTTTTTATTGTTCCTGATACTGTTAATATTATTCCTTTCCAAACTACCTGAATTAACTGAACTCTCCCTGCCTAAATTCCTGAGGTATCAGGTCAGAAGATCACAGAATTTAGAGGAAGAAAAAAGGCTTTAAATAAAGATACCTTTTACCATATCAGAGTCTAAAGAGGTATCTTTCAAACCTTTGTGAAATACATTTTACTTTTTGCCTCAATCCAAGATATATATGTATGTATATATTAAGGTAAAATTTCACTATAATCCCAGTGACTCAAGAGGCTGACTCAGGAGGATTGTTGAGTTTCAGGCTAGAGGCAGCCTGATTCTGTTGCAAAAATTAAAAAAAATGAAAAACGGGCTCATGGTGCAGCCCAGTGGTATAATGCCTATGAAGTATTCGTGAGACCCTGGGTTCAACTCCCAAGTACCACATAAATTAATTAAATAAAAATGCATATATCTAGAAATAATTCCACTTCTAGAAACTTACACTACATATTATTAGTCCTTTACAATAAAGTGTATGAATAAGGCTATTCGTTGTAGCATTATTCATAGAAACAAAATACTAGAAGAAACCGTGGTATCTATTAGTAGGCTTTATTCAAGTAAATTATGATATGATTGTACAATAGAATATTATGGAACCATTAAAGAAAATAAGGAGATCTTTATGTGTAATATAGAACATTCTCTAAGACATAACATGTGAAAAAATAATTTAGAAAACGGTGGGCATAGGAAAAAATTATAACTAATGAAACCAGAAACACATCTTACAAAGCCTTACCTCCCTTCCCCTTGGCTTGGTGCCCTGAGGATTGTAGGAGATCCGAAAATGGTCTGCCTTGAAAAGATATGAAGTTAGTGAGAGGGAAGGGGAAGTATTAGGTCAGTGGTGGGTTAGTCTAGCAGAAAAGACTGAAAGAAGCAGGAAAAGCTGCTCATATATATGGGATATTCAATAAATTGAGTAACTGGATATTTATAAAAAGAAGACTGTGTTCTGAAGTGATTAAGTATCTTTGTTTCATTCATAAAAAACACTGAACCTCATCTTCATAGCTAGCTCTTAAAAAATAATTGGTATCAGCTATTGGCTATATAACTTTTTATAATGTGTCATATTATAAATTGTGGCTTTTAGAGATTCAAGAGTAAAGGTGCCAGAATAAGCAAATTATTCATTTGGCTGACATATACCTTTGGACTCTGTTTTTTGTATATGTGGGGGAGGATTTGTTGTTCATTTGTTTTGATTTTGTGCCCTTGAGGAAAGAAAGGGGGAATTCAGTTCATAAAATGGTACTTATATATGAGAACATAGTGCTTCAGCAGTTGAAGAAGAGCTTCAGAAAAGATTACAGCACTGAGGAATTTCATTGTATTTATTCAGCCTGAAACTAGAACAAATTAAAAAGGGAAGCAACTTATTCCTATTATTTTGACTTCCTCTTATTGTGTCTTCCTTGCATGTGTTGGCCTTGTGATTTGGGATTAATCAGAGGTTATTTCTAGCTGTCCTTATAGGGAGAAGAGAAGCAAAGGAATATATAAAAGCTTTAGTTTTAACTAAAACCTGTGGCCCTCCATTTAGTACACCAATATAGCCAGTTGTAGGAATAATTTGGAGATAGGAGGAAAACATCTGTACACTTGGTGAATATCTGTACAGATGGAAGGCATTTCTAGAATGAATTGGGAATTTTATTATATGGAAGAATTATTTCCTTAGAAAAGCACAGAAGTCTCTTCTACAAAACTGGTCTCATATATTCACAAGGATGTTCATTGCACTATAATCTAATACAGTATTGGAAAATTGTAAACAACCTAAATGTCCGTCACTAGCACATGGCTGCATAAACTAAGACATTCTTACTATGGAATATTATGTAATTTTTTGAAGGAAAAAAACCACTGTGTACTGACTTAGATTCTAAGACAAAAATTGAAAACAAGCTGCAAAGAGTCTTACAGAATACTACTACTTATGTAATTAGGTTTTAAACACACTGATACCTAAATGTATATATGTGCTTTGAAATCGCCTAGGAGGATAACTCATCATACTAAAAACTTTTGGAGAAGAAGAATAGCCTGAGTTGTGGTCAAGAAGGATACTTGCTTTTTCTATATAGTTAAAATTTTTATGAGAAAATATTCATTTACTAATGATGAAAGCCTGCAGCCATAGCCCTGTGGCATCCGATCCCATCAGATCTCAGAAGCTAAGCAGGGTCAGGCCTGGCTAGTACCTGGATGGGAGACTGCCTGGGAACACCAGAAGGTGTAGTCTTGGGAGGACCTGGCAACCCCCTCCCAAAAATCAATCTGCCATTGAAAACCCTATGAACAGCAGAAAAGCACTGACAATAGTGTTTCCCCTGTTGTACAGAGGGTCGCTATGAGTCGGATGCCGACTCGACGGCACCTAACAACAACAACAACAATGAAAAATTTTAAAAATTGTTTTTTTTTGTTGTTAGGTGCTATCAAGTCAATGTCCAACTCTTAGCGACCCTATGGACACCAGGTGAAACAGTATTGTTAGTGCTTCTCTGCTATTCATAGGGTTTTCAATGGCTGATTGTTTTTTGGGAGTGGGTTGCTGGGTCTTTTTCCCAAGCCTACAGCACCTGATGTTCTCAGGCAGTCTCCCATTCAAGTACTAACCAGGTCTGGCCCTGCTTAGCTTCTGAGATTTAACGGGATCGGATGCCACAGTGGTATGGCTGCAGGCTTTTAAAAATTACATTTATAGAAAATACAGTGTGAGCAAGGAGTTGGGGGGGGCAAATATACTTTAAACTGGGTTATTAGTACTTTTCCTATAAATCTGTATTAATTTTAAAATATAGTTAATGGAATTAAGTCAAGGGAAAACATAAGCTTATTGCCTCCATATCCCAGATTTTTCTCAAAAGAGGAAAGAATGAATTTCTCACCAATTTTCAAATGCTGTTTTTGTATAGAGTAACTAAAGTTATTCTTCAAAAGCACATTCATTCATAGGTAAAGGACTCAAACTAAATAAAACTAACAGTATACACATGAACAATTACATAATTGAAATTTCATGAAATTTTGTTATAGCAGAAGCCCTTTAAAGTACTTTTCCCACCTCCATTTTCATATGTGTAGTTCATAATATTCTATCACAACACCAAGAAAGTATTTTCTGCCTTAGAAATCCAACTCAATACAGTGAGTCCCCCTCCTTTTTTTCACTTTTTTGTTTTTGTTTGTTGTTTTTTAAGACAGAGGCTTGTTGTATAGACCAAGTCAGACTCAAACTCATGATCCTCCTCCCTCAGACTCTTTAAGTGCTGGGATTACAAGCGTGTGCCACCCACTGAATTCTAAGATATGTATAATTTGAAAAATTTTTAATCGGGTTTAGCTCAGTTGGTAGAGTGCTGCTCCACACTCTCTGAGGACTCGAGTTCGATCCCTAGCTCTGCAAAAATGGGAGAAGGACATGGCAACCCGCTCCCAAAACAATCAGCCATTGAAAACTCTATGAGGGTCTCTATGAGTCAGACCCAACTCCAACCACCTAACAATACCTGACATGCCCTTTGCTCAAGAGAAGACTGAATTCCATTGTTAGGTCTCAGTACGAGATTGCATATTAAATTCAGGACTCTATTCTTACTGATGAAAACTTCTAGACATCTTTCATTCACTTAATGAAACATCCTTCTTTTCCGATACCACCTTATTCCAAGGTTAGTTAATGCTACCCCCTGAACTGTTGATCCCATCTTTTTCCTGTATCTTCATGACCTTAATCCATTAGTTAATTCCTTGCTTTCCCTTAGTGCTTCCTTTATGCTATTTCTTGTCCTCAGCTCAATCCTATTCCAGCATGGTTTTTGTTTGTTTGTGGTACTTGGGAGTTGAACCCAGGGCCTTGCACATCTTTGCAAGTGTTGTACCACTGAACTGCACCCCCGGACCATTTTTTATTTTTTATTTTGTGTCAGAGTTTTGCTAAGTTACACAGGCTGCCTCTGGCCTTGAACTCATGATCCTCATACCTCTACCTCTATAGTCGCTGGGATTACAAGTGTGCACTACCACACCCGGCTATTCCAGCACGTTTTGTAACTAACTCATCTATTATGATCGTATTGTCCCTTGTCCTTTAGACTTTTGTCATTTGATTTTAAATTTTGTTTTGTTTTTTATATTTTTGAGACAGAGTCTCACTAAGCAGTCTAGGCTGGCCTTGAGCTCACTGTGCAGCCCAGGCTGGCCTAGAACTTGCAATCCTTCTGCCTCAGCCTTCCGAGTACTATGATTACAGGTGTGCATCACCTGGTCCAGCTCCCTTTTAGACTTTTAAGATCCTAAAAGGCTAGCCTGCAGCCGTACCACTGTGGCATCCAATCCCATCAGATCTCGGAAGCCAAGCAGGGTCAATCCTGGTTAGTACACTGGATGGGAGACCACTTGGGAACACCAGGTGCTGTAGGTTTGGGAGAAGGACCTGGCAACCCACTCCCAAAAAAACCAGCCATTAAAAGCCTTATGAATAGCAGAGAAGTACTGACAGTAGTGTTTGATCTGTTGTACATAAGGGTCACTATGTGTCAGACACTGACTTCAGGACACCTAACAAGAACAACAACAAAAGGCTACCCAGGTGTGGTGGTGCATGCCTGTAATGCCAGCCACTTCGAAGATGGAGTTAGGACGATCATGAATTTGAGACAAGGCATAGCCTGTGCAACTTAGGGAGACCCTGTCTCAAAAAAAGAAGTGGGGGCTGGAGGAAGCCTAGATGTGTGGCTCAGTGATGGAGCAGTTGCCTGGCACGTGCAAGGTCCTAGGTTTAACCCCTCCCCCCCAAAAAAAAGATGCTAAAGATGCTAAAAAGCAAAAACCAAACTCATATTCATTTCTTTGTGTGGCTTTTATAATTTTTTTTAAATTCCCTCAAAGTCAAATGTGGTGGCTCATCCCTGTAATCGTAGCACTCTGGAGAATGAGGCAGGATGATTTCCAGTTTGAGCCAAACCTGGGCTACATAATGAGACCTTGTCTCAAGGAAAAAAAAAATTTCCTTCAAGGCTGAGCATGATTGCTTGCCTAGCAAGCAAGAGGCCCTTGGTTTGAGTTCCAGCACTGCAAACAATAATGATAATGGCTATGGTGATAATAATAATAATTTCCTGTATTCTCAGTCACTACTCCTATTCACCTCTTGATCTCTACAACCAATTGTTTATGCATTTTTGTTGTATGGGTTTTTTTGTGGAGCATATACTGCTTAGTGTGTATGAATTCATATAAATGGAATTGTGTTTTAGATCTCATTCTATGTTTTTTTGTACACATATTGCTTTGTAAAAACGTTCTGCTTCTATCTGCTGGTCATTCTCCTTGGTATACATGTATTTTAACTGATCGTATGTAGCTTTGTATCTGCACCTACCATGTGGCAATGGTACCCTAGTATGTACTAAGTGTTAGCTGAATGAATAATACGTAAGCCAATATTCCCCAGTATTTCTTTCTTAGCCCTGTCTCTTAACTTCTCTCTTTCTTTCTGAGTAATCTCATCAGTTCCATTGGCTTCAATTTGGGTGGTTAATACCCAAATTGGATTTTTCTTCTGTCACTAGGCCATTTTGACATATATACCTAAGTATTGCATATTATCATCTCATCATCTTTCTCTAAAAGTCTGCTTGTTCTGCCTGTGTTCTCTGTTTTGGTTAGTGGCATCACCAGCCATTTATTCACTCTTGTTTCAAAATGTCTATGTATCTTCTCTGTTTATTCCTCATGTCTAATCAGGCACCAAAATCTGTTAGTTCTACTGCCAGTTGTTCCTGGCTGCCATGGAGTCGGATCTGACCCTTAGGGACCCTATGTACAACAAAACAAAACATTACCCAACACTATACCATGCATGCAATCTTTTTATGTTTGAGCCCAACGTTGCAGTCTCTGTGTTTCTTCGCATTTTGAGTTGTGCCACACCAGCAAAAGAAGGTCCCCAAGGACTTTATTCCATTCCCATCATTAGGGTCGACTCTACTTTGAGGAGGCCAACTCTTCCTCAGTCATTTCTTGAATGCCATCCAGCCGGGGGGTGCATTTTCCTGCACTATATTTGACAGTGCTTCCCTGCTATTCATAGAGTTTTCAATGGCTAATTGTTTTGGGAGTGGGCTGCCAGTTCCTTCTCCCTAGTTTGTCTTAGTCTGGAAGCTCAGCTGAAACCTATCCATCATGGGTGGCCTCGCTGATATCTGAAATACTGGTAACATAGCTTTCAGCATCACAGCAACATACCCCCATACCACAACATGTGGGGGTCTACTGCCAGAATACCCCTAAAATATAATCTCCCTCTCTTTTCTATATTTTGACTTCAGATTCGAATTGCTCCTCCACTAGTCATAGATCTAGCCTCCTAACTACTTCTGTTCTTATATACTAGATTTGTAGTATCATTAATATCAATTTGATCTTGTCATTTTTCTCTCTAAAAATGATAAAAGCTTCTTATGGCTCTTTGCTGCTTACAGAATTAAGTTTAAAGGCCTTACAATCAAGGCATTTATGGACTTTCCTGTACCTAGTCTTATTTCCTGCCAGTCTACCAGCTGTAGTCTAACCTCTAGACCTAGTTATGCACTTTCATTCTTCCATTGCCTTATTTGAACTGCTCCCTTTGTTTGTAACACTTGTTTTTCTTTCCATCTCCTTTACACCTGGAACCCCTCACGTAAGCATACCCAATACATTTTTATAAACTTGAGTCATACTTAATGTGATTTCTCTTTTCCAATTTTCTGTGCTAGATTAGTGATAATATGAGAATTTATTCATTCTGGTAGGTATCATAGATTAGAGATTTTTCTATTTTATGTCCAGTTCTCTTCTCTCTCATTAAATGTAAGTTTCATGAGGGGATAGTACTTAATCTTGCCCAGCTCTATACCCTAGGTATTTAGAACCTCATAAGTATTTCAGAAGTATTTGTCATATGAGAGGATGAGTTCAGGCACTTTAAGTCTAACTTGAGTGTATTCAGGTCTCAAAATAGATTGCCACTTACTAATCATGTGTTTTTAGACGAGAGGCTTAACTATAGTAAGATAGTTTGAAAACTTTTACTATTGTTGATAATTCTTACTCAGATTGTTATTTACATCTCACTTTGTACTAAGGAACAATTTGTTCTTCAGACAGGAAATCATTGGTTTCTGTTTGCTTCCATATTTGCAGTGAAGGATACCAAATAACTGGGATATGTACTTTTGTGCAATGTGTTATAGTCATATAAAAAATTTTAATCCTTTTCTTTCTAAATTTCCAATTGACATTTTATCTTGATTTCTTTTCCTGTCAAATTGGAGTGTAACCATTTGCATACCCTGACTGGTTAGTAATGAGAACTTTTGCATACCAGAAAAAAATTGTATGGATTTTTGTCTTTGTTTTGTTTTGTTTTGTTTTGTTTTCCTAGGGTTGGGGTTAGAACCCAGGGCCTCATGCATGCTAGGCAGATATTCTAATACTGATCTACACTCCCAGGCCCACAGTGCTTTTTTTTTTTTAATAGTACAGTATTGTTTGTCTTTTTTCCTCTTATCTAGATACATTAAAAAAAAAAAAAAAAAAAACTGTTTTCAAGACTTTCCAGCTGAGGACCTCTATGATCATCTGTCTGAATTATGTGTATTCTCTATCTTTCAGAATGTATTTTCTTGTCTCTCATTTCTCCAGTATATTTTGTTTTTATTGGGGGATTTGTTTTCCAGGGCTTAAGTTTTTATTTTTTAAATTTTTGGCTTTTGCAAAATGTTTATCATCGTGTTTTTCTCTCTGCTTTCCAAATTAATACTTTGTGAGTTCTTTTCCCTTTAAAATATCTGTTGCAGTTTCTTGTCCTTCCTTCCTTTTCTGGTAGTATCTTCCATTCATAGGACAATTGACTGCCTTCTCCACACCAAACCTAGAAATCATTAAAAGAAGAGACTATAGAAACAAAGACTTCCACACCTAGAATAGAGTCAGTTTTCCTATTACTTACAGGATGAATATGGGAAAAGGGTCTTGTTATCCCATTCTTGTCCTGTGGCATTTAAAATTTCCCAATGGTTGCCACCCATCATAATAAAAAGGAAGAGCTCATGTCACCAAAGATAATTCCTGTTCTCCTTCTGGTCCATGTGTATTCCAATCCCTTTTAGTGCTCTTTAATTATAAAAACAAGGACTGTCTTAAATGAGGATTACTTGGACTTAATCATAGCAGTGATTAGGAACACCCAGTCTATTTTTTGGAATGAAAGGTTGCCCAATTCTAGAATAAAATATAAGACCAATTAAGATCTTTCTTTGCGGTACTGGGGGTTGCTGAACCCAGGGCCTTGTGCATACTTTGCAAATGCTCTACCACTGAGCTGCACCCACAGTCCCTTTTTTATTTTGTTTAATCTGGAGACAGGGTCTTGCTGAGTTATGCAGGCTACCTCTGGCCTGGAACTCACAGTCTTCCCGCCTCTATCTCCCATGCTGTTAGGATTACAGGTATATACCACTGCACCCAATTCAAGATCATTTTTTAAAAAAGAAAAATAGTAGTTGCCAACATCTTTTGCTTGTTTGATTTTACAATATACTTAATGCCTTGCCATATGTGATGAATATTACCAATTCACATTTAAAATTATCATTAAATACTCCACAATGCACTTACAGCTCCCCTTTTACTTTTCAATTATGGCTTCTTAACTCTGTCTTCATTTTGTTCTGTAAAGAATGATTCTTCCCTAATTTTCTATCCCAATCTATCTCAAAGAATGCTGTTTGACAAAGTTCACTACAGGAAAAGTTTCTACCTTAAACAGAACTGGAACCCAAGGACATATAGAAAAATATTACAAAGTAAATGATAGAGAAGACTTAGATGGGGGGGGGAGAAGCATACAAGAGGGTAAGGGGGAACCTATGTGAATAATGTACATCAAAATGCATATATGGAAATGCCACAATGAAAAGCATGTCAGAATGAATCACATTAAGGTGTACATTAAAAATGTCCAATTAAAAAAAAAAAAGTGCTGTTTGAAACCCAGTAGCTCTCACTTGTTTATGCCAATAGATTTGGAAAACAGTTACCTGGCCAACTGACTGGAAGAAATCCATGTTTGTACTTATTCCCAAGAAAGGGGATCCAACCAAATGCAGAAATTATCAAAGGATATTAATATCACACTCAAGCCAAATTTGCTAAAGGCATTCAAAAGTAACTGCAGCAATATATTAACAGGGAATTGCCGGAAAATCAAGCCAGATTTAGAAGAGGGTGTGGAACCAGGGAAATCATTGCTGCTATCAGATGAACATTAGCTGAAAGCAGAGAATACCAGAAAGATGTCTGCCTATGTTTTATTGACTATGCAAAGGCATTTGACTGTGTGGATCACAATAAATTATGGATAACATTGCAAAGAATGAGAATGCAGAGCACTTAATTGTACTCATGAGGAATCTGTACATGGATCAGAAGGCAGTCATGCAAACAGAACAAGGAAACACTGCTTAATGTCAAGAGAGGTGTGCGTCAGGGTTATATCCTTTCACCATACCTCTTCAATCTCCATGCTGAGCAAATAATCCAAGAAGCTGGACTCTATGAAGACAACATGGCATCAGGATTGGAGGAAGACTCATTTACAACCTGCATTATGCAGATGACACAATTTTGCTTGCTGAAAGTGAAGGTCTGAAACATTTACTGATGAAGATCAAAGAACACAACCTTCAGTATGGATTATGCCTCAACATCAACAAAACAAAAATCTTTACAACTGGGTCAGTACGCAACTTCATGATAAATGGAGAAAAGATTGAAGTTGTCTAAGATTTTGCTTTACTTTGTTCTGTAATCAACATCCATGGAACGGCAGTCAGGAAATCAAAAGAAACGTTGCATTGGGAAAAGCTGTTGCAAAAGACCTCTTTAAAGTGTTAAAAAGTAAAGATGTCACATTGAAAATGAAGGTGTACCTTACTCATGCCTTGTCATTTTCAGTTGTATCATATGGTTGTGAAAGCTGAATGTTGAATGAGGGACAAAGGAGAAGAATTGATGCTTTTGAATTATGGTGCTGGAGACGAATGTTGAATATATCATGGACTCCCAAAAGAACCAAGAGATCTGTCCTCAAAGAAGAGCATCCAGGGTGCTCCTTGGAAATAGCGATGGCTAGACTGCATCTTACGTATTTTGGACATGTTGTCAGGAGGGACCAGTCCATGAAGAAGTACATTATGTTTGGGAGAGTGGTGGGTCAACAAAAAACAGGAAAACCCTCTACTACATGGATTGACACAGTGTCTGCAACAATGAGCTTAAACATAAAAAAGGTCATGTACGTGGCACAGTGTCAGGGGGTATTTCATTCTGTTGTTTATAGGGTCACTATGAGTCGGACCTGATTTGATGGCACCAAACAACAACACATAAGGCTGCAGTGACAATAGTAATCGCCACTTTTCCATCCTCTGATTTATGATATGAGGGCCTAGTCACCATAGATACTCTGTTCTACCTTCTGTCATTAGCATATAGAATTATACTATCCTTCGTTCTGCTCACCTGCCCTGATAATCTACTGTCTCTGTGGTGTTGTTCTCAAAGGATTACTGAGTCCCTTTTTCATTTATACTGTACTGTCTCAACACTCCTCCCACCCTCTTTCCCCTGAAAAAAATGTCTTGTTTGATAAACTTATAAACTTCCAATTTTCAGTCAAGCTAAAGACCTCTTGGCAAAAACTTACATTTGAACAGCTTGTTTTCTTGCTGTGTTTCTTGAAGTATCGGTCTATAATTAAAAAATCTTTCTTCAAACAAATTAGAATTAAGATCCATCTTACAATTATACAGCTTGAATCCTCCGCCACAGAACCTCTAATGAGAAAAAAGATGATATCCTTTCAGATCTTATTTTTTAGTGAGTTCTTTCTTTAGTGCTGGTGATTGAACTTAGGGACTCATGCATATAATCATGTTCTCTGCCACTGAGCTACACCTCCAGCCAGTGAGATTTTTAAAAGTATTTTAACTCTACAGTAAGTTACTATACTATTTGTTAATATATAGTGAGTTAAATAGCTTAAACACATCTCTTACAAAGAGTTTTATAGCCAGGCATGGTGGCACATAACCTACAATCCCAGGACTTGGGAGGTAGAGATAGGAGGATCAAAAGTTTGAAGCTAGCCTGGGCTACATACTGAGACCCTGTCTCAAGGAAGAAAAAAAAAAAAAAAAGCTTTCAAGTTACTAGGGTTAACTTAAAGTATCACACAGAGTTATAGTCTGTTGGCTGGGTCTCATTGTGTAATACTTCAGAGACAGTTTGGGGTTATGTGCCTTCTCCCCACCTCATGGTGTTTCCTGTGATTCATTAAATGGCTGATAGTCCCATTTATCTGCCAGAACCCACCCACTTCCAGGGTTGGCCTTTTCCTTCCTATTCCTTGTGAGTATGAAGTCTGAGCCTTAGAAAGATCTGATCAAATAAATTGTACTGGGTGTTGTAAGCATTAATGATATTAATATTTAGGAAACATTTTAAAAAGTAGGAGTTGCTTATTCAGTGCTACAGCTAGACCTATACTTAAAATCTGGCAAATATGAAGCTCCTTAAAGATAGAACTGTTATTTTACATAGTCAATTCTTTAATCCCATATTATCACCCACATCACTTAGCATACATACTACCCAGAAAACATTAAATATTCAATAAAATCATTCAAAGCATGTCTATTTGTGAACCATCCCTATGTGTAGAAAATTTTCCCAGACCTCTCCAGTGTATTTTAGTTGTTTAACCTTTATAACATACAAGGTTTTGTTGTTATTGTTTTGTTTCTTTTGTTTTGTATATTTGATGTTAGACCAAATTTCTTCTGGTTTGTAGACTTTTATAACATTTGTTATAAGTTTAAGCAGTAAAACAATAACACTGATATGCTTATTTCCTTTAGAATTTACATATTTATTATAGCTTAAATTGTTATAATTATAGATTCAGGGATTAGACTTGAACTCTTCATTCTATTCCAGTGTTTTTGAAACCTTTTTTTTTTTTTTTTTAAACAATAACACACTAAAAAGTAGATAAAGCCAGCTACGGTGGCTAACATCTATAATACTAGCAACTTAGGAGACAGTCAGAAGGATCATAAGTTTGAGGCTAGAAGAAGCCTGCATAACTGAGTGAGATTTTGTCTCAAAATGAAAAGTAAAAAAATGGGCTAGGGTGCAGCTCATTGGTAAACTGCTTGCAAAGTAGTCTGAGGCCCTGGGTTCAATCCTCCAAGACCACAAAAAAAGAAAAAAAAGAAAGAAAGAGAAAAATAGAGAATGTATTGTGACCAGGGAATATACCAGTACACATGTGTACACATCCTATTGTCTTATGCTGGAAGAAAACTTCCTCAAAGTAGAATTTGTCTCAGTGCTCTGAAA
Organism: Pedetes capensis; assembly: GCA_007922755.1. Taxonomy (NCBI): domain Eukaryota; kingdom Metazoa; phylum Chordata; class Mammalia; order Rodentia; family Pedetidae; genus Pedetes; species Pedetes capensis. The sequence continues at coordinate 25,564 of VMDO01007838.1, forward strand.
TGTTCCCTTTTTTGTTTTATTTCTTTTCTGGAGCGTTTGGTGGGTGCTGGGGATTGAATCCAGGGCCTTGGTTTATAATTCTGTTTTTTAAGTAATAAAGTACTTAATTTAAGTATTCTAAATTTAAGTATTAATCAAAAAGAAATGAAAACATATCATCTACAAAAACTCTTACAGAATTTTCCATAGCAGCTTTATCTATAATAGTCCCAAATTGGAAATAATTATCAATCAAAAGAATAAATAGAATGTGGTACATTCATGCAATGGAATACTGCACAGCAATAAACAGGAACAAATTAATGATACATACAGTGACACAGATGAACCTGAACATCATTATACTGACAAGAACAAAAAAGTCAGATATAAAAGAATACAATTCTGTGAATGTTTAGATGAAACTGTAGAATAGAGAAAACTAAACTATGGTGAAAAAATTCAGAACAGTGGTTCCCTCTGGGGATAAGAGTGGGGCAATTGACTGCAAGGGGGCACAAGATAATTTTCTGTTGTAAGAAGAATGTTCTGTGTCTTTGACTGTGATGTGGGTTACATGGATGTGTGCATTTGTCAAAACTCATTGAAATGAACACTTATATCTTATGTATTTCATTGCATCCAAATTACACTCAATAAAAAATGTGAAAATATAATTTACAGTGGTACCTTGATACTTGACCACTACCTATTCTAGAAAATTGGTTGAATACCAATCAGCTCAAGTGCCAAGCATTTTTTTCCCATAAGAAATAATGTAAATGTATTTATTGGTTCTGGGACCATACTGAATGACTAATTCGGACACACTTATGCCACAACTTACTTAGCAGTATGTTCTTTTTTTAATGCAGTTGTTCATACTATTTTCCTGTTTCCTTCACTTTCAGCACTGGAAAGTTCCTTCAGTGCCATGCTGACTGTATGGTATATGTTTATATATATACATTTATTTAAAAAAAAAAAAAACCCATGAGATCATGAACACAGCACTAGGACAGGTCTTTACAGCTTGGAGTTGACACGCAGAGTGATGCTTTCCCCTTTATTTCCCCCAGAAGCATCACGGGTAAGCACAGCATCTTATACAGGTTTTAGCTCACAAAAATATTGATCAAGGATTGAAATATTCAAGCACAGAGCAGTTCAAATACCAATGTATCACTGTATATAATGAAAAGTTAGTTATATATGGCACATGCTTTAGGTACTATTTCTAAAAGAAATGGGAAGGTTAAATAAAAGTAATTTTCATAATGATACACAGAAGTAACTTACTAGCTGAATGAGTAACACATAAATATTTGCCCCAGAACTTTGTAGGGATGTTTTCTGGTTTATTGGGTATTAATCAGTAGCTTGGACTAGGATTTAGCTCAGTTGGTAGAGTGCCACTCTGCAGTCTCTGAGGTCCTGGGTTCGATTCCCAGCACCACAAAAATGGGAGGACATGGCAATCCACTCCCGAAGCAATCTCGAAACAATCAGCCATTGAAAACTCTGTAAGGGTTGCTGTGAGTCTGGACATGACTCCATGGCACCTAACAACAACGATCAGTTGCTTAAAAGTGAAATAGGGGAGATGGGTATGTAGCTCAGTCGTAGAATGCTTGTCTAGCATGTGCACGGCCCTGGGTTTAACACCTTGTATCAGAGAGGAAAAAATGAAATTAACTGCTGGGTGTGGTAGCTCATGCCTGAAATCCCAGCTCTCAGGAGGCTGAGGTAGGAGGATCGATGTGAGTTTGAGGCCAGTCAAGTCTACACAGTGAGACTTTGTCTCAAAAAAACAGAAAGAAAAAAAGGAACATAGCTATTTATCTAATTTTATGAGAAATTTCCAGAGTAATTGTACAACTTTCTCTCAATAACATGTGAGTGTTCTAATTGTTCTTTCCAAGATTTGATATTGTTAGTCTGTAATTTCAGCAATTCTTACGGCTATATGATGGTATCTTATTGTTTTGATTTATACTTCCTTTATCACTATTGTGTTGAGTACTTTTTCCTGTGATTTGGACATTTGGATTTTGTGTTTGGGTGTATGGTATGAAGTAGCTGTCAGCTTTTGTTGTATTTTAAGGGATGTATGGTACCTAGGAAAAAATGAGGGGCTAGAGGTTTAGCTCAGTGGTAGAGTGCTTCTCTAGCACCCATGAGGCCTTGGGTTCAATCACTAGTACTGTCAAAACAAAAACAGAGAGACGAGGATTAGAAATTATACTTCTGTCAGACAAACAGGGAGGCACAAGCCTGTAATCCTAGCTCTTGGGAGGCTGAGGCAGCAGGATGAATGTAAGTTCAAGTCTAGCCTGGTCCATGTAGTGAGTTCCAAGCCAGTTGGCACTACATTGCAAGACTCTGCCTCAAAAGACAAAAACAATAACCAAACAAAAGAAGAAATTATATTTTTTTATTGGAACCAGTGTACCACACTAGTGAAAGGTGTTGATAATGGAGGAGGCTATGCATTAGGTGTCTCGACAGCACCTAACAACAACAACAACATGCATGTGTGGAGGCAAGATGTGGGAAATCTCCATTCCTTTTGCTTCATTTTGCTGTGAACCTAAAACTGCTCTAAAAAGTAAAGTATTACTTTAAAATCCTTAATTTATATTCAGAGCAATGTCCCTTTAACAGTTCTCCCTTTCCCCCTAGTACTGTTTTCTTGCCCAACTCAAAAAGGTATTCTATGGACCCAGTCCACAATGTATATGTAATTCATTTTAACCACATTCCTAGACTGAAAAAATAAAATGACATTCAACACATTTTATTTCAATTTTATTACAACTTTTCACAAGAATCTTTGGAATTTGAATGTTGAAGCAGCTATGTTATATGTTTACCCATAGTCTTATGCTATCAGCAAGCGGCCTACTAGCTAGAAGTGCTACACTTATAGTTATTAGGATTAAAAAACATTTTTAGTCTTGAACAGAATTTAGAACACTTTAGTCAAATAATAAATGTTCATATATATGTAAGTAATTGCTTTCATAAATATCTATGCTTACAGATGGCATTGAGGGAGTCTTTGAAGCTCATTCTACTTTAAAGTCGATTGAAATATTTTTTAAACCATGAAAATTTAGTGTTTATTCTTTTGTTAAATTTTATCCCATTTTCTAGGGCTAAAGATGTAGCTCATTGGTAAATCACTTGCCTAGATTTCTTCCCCAGCACCCCATCTTCCCCCACACAAAATCCAAAAATTACAGTTTAATTAAAATGAGGCTAAATCCTCTCTTTCCTGCAGCCATAGCCCTGTGGCCCTGTAGCATCTGATCCCATCGGAACTTGGAAGCTTAGCAGGGTCGGGCCTGGTTAGTACTTGGATGGGAGACCACCTGGGAACACTAGGTGCTGTAGGCTTGAGAGACAGACCCGGCAACCCACTCCCAAAAAAATCAATCCACTATTGAGAAGCACTGACAAAGTGTTTCGCCTGTTGTACATAGGATCCCTATGAGTCAGACACTGACTTGACAGCACCTAACAACAACAAACAAATCCTCTTATCATAATCATCATGTATTAAAATCTAGTTCTCTTTCAACAAGCAATAGAAACTTCAGAACAAGGGTGTTCATATAATACTTTTATCTTTATCCATAATAGTTTTTTTCCTAGTTCTCAGGTTTTTTTTTGTTTTGTCTTTGTTTTTGTTTTTATTTTTGAGAAGGAGTCTCACTATGTAGCCTAGGCTAGCCTCGAACTTGCAGTTCTCCTGCCTCAGCTTCCAGAATGCTGGGATGATAGGCATTTAGCACAATACCTGGCTCAGGGAGCTTTCTATAGTTTATCAGGGATTCTAGAATGTGATTTGCTTGGCAATCAATAAATTCAATTTGTATATGAGAATGACCCCTTTTAACATGCTTCTTCTTGTTAGGTGCTGTAGAGTCAGTGTCCAATTCATAGTGACCCAATGTACAACAGATGAAACACTATTGTCAGTGCTTCTCTGCTATTCATGGTTTTCAGTGGTTGGTGGTTTTTTGAGAGTGGGTTGCTGAGTCCTTCTCCCAAGCCTACAGTATCTGGTGTTCCCAGGCCGTCTCCCATCTAAGTACTAACCAGGCCTGACCCTGCTTAGCTTCCAAGATCTGACAAGATGAGACGCCACAGTGGTACAGCTGCAGGCTTTAACATGCTTATGGTAGCAATAAAAAAAAACTATCTTGAATTTGTGTTCTTTTGTCTTACTGGTCATTGGCAGATAAATACACAGATATTTTTTTAAAGCCCACAATGTTAATATTGTTGATTATTTTCAAAAGTATCACTTCAAAATTTTCTCATAAATGTCAAAGATGCATCTCAATCCAGTTACAGTACCAACCTGAGTCTAAAAAATAAAACCTTGTAGTTGATAAAGTTTTAAGATAGTAAGATAATAAGCCCTAGTGAAGTGGGTCCTACTTTACCTTGATATTTGGAACCATTTTCACATGGGTGATTGATAATCATCAATAAAGATTAATTTCCTACCTTATGATTGGAATATACACATGCATATGCCATTGCATACATTGTATTGAGAAAGGGGGGAAGTAACTGCTTTCTACTTTTCTTTTTCTTTCTTTCTATTTTTTTTAGGGGGTGGAAGTTAATGGCAGGGTCTTACTATGTAGCCTAGGCTGGCCTTGAACTCAAGATTCTCCTGCCTTTGCTTTCTGAGTGCCTGGTTATATTTCTTTTTGAAGTTAGTAATAATACAGTTGAAACTTTGTTATGGCAGATTACAAGGATGTTATGTGATTTTATTTTAAGCTTTCAGTAGTGATGTGTTTCATTCAGCCTGGAACAGTAAAAAGAAATGAGTAATAAGTGACTAGTGTGTTTTGTCTGCTGTGATAATACCCTCTACCATCAAATCTGTCTAGCAAGCCCCAATTATTTTCTTTTTCTCTGAAATTAGAGACCATGATGGGGGTGTGTGTGTGTGTGTGTGTGTGTGTGTGTGTGTGTGTGTGTGTTGTGTGTGTTTGATTTTGAGGTACTGGGGGTTGAACCTAGGGCCTTTCAAATGCTAGGCAAGTGTTCTGTCACTGAGCTGCACCTCCAGCCCCTTTTTTATTTTTATTTTGAGACAGGATCTTGCTAAGTTGGACATGCTGCCTCTGACCTGAAACTCTGCATCCTTCTGCATCCACCTCCTGAGTTGGTGGGACTAGTCATGCACCACAGCGCCCAGTGACCATCATATTTTATGTAGGAATTTCTTTCCAATTAAAGTGTACATTGTCATTGAAGTAAAAAACACTAGAATTGCAAGAAATTGATTGATTTAAGCTTTATTATTAAACTTCCCTCCAAAACTCAAACCCGAGATCATGTAAAATCTCTTATGAAATAACTGAAATATCATTAAAGTATTAAGACTGTGCCTTGATAGGTTTGAGTATTGGTCTTCAAACTTTAAGTGGATAAGTAAATGATTATTGTTTTTGATAGGTGTTGTCAAGTTGAGGAAGACTCATAGCAACACTATGTACAACAGAACAAAACACTACCTGACACTGTGCCATGCCCAGCACTGTGTCAGTGCTTCTCTGCTGTTCATAGGGTTTTTACTGGCTGTTTTGGGAGTGGGCTGCCAGGTCCTTCTCCTGTTTTTGTGATGCTGGGGATTGAACCCAGGGCTTCAGAGCATGCAGAGCAAGCACTCTAGCAACTGAGCTAAACCCCAACCCAAGTAAATGATGGTAGCATACCTTGTTATTTGTCTTGGAATGGCCAGACTCCAAGATAGCCCCCAGTGGTCCTTACCTCCTGATAATTCATATCCTTGAATAGTCCCTCTCTTGCATTTATCAGGGTTGGTCTGTATCATCAAAAGAATACATCAGGAATAATCATGTTACTTACAAAATTAGATTGTAAAAATAGCAGATATTTGTTTTGGTTACTGGAGTGCTTGCTTGCTTGCTTGCTCTCTCTCACTTGCTCTATCTCTTGGGTTATCTGCTGTGTAGGAAGCTTGCACTTGAACCAAGGCTTGTGCCAACCACCATGTGAGTAAGCTTGGAAATGCATTCACCAGCTCCCATTATGGCTTTGTATGACTGCAGCCTCATGAGACCCTGTACCAGAACCAACCAGTTAAGTCTCTCCCACATTCCTGACCCTTAGAAACTATAAAAATGTTCATTATCTAAGCTAAGTGTTTTGAGTGATTTATTATGAAATAATACATAACCAGTACACACTTTTTTTTTTTTTTGCGGTACTGGAAGGTGAACCCAGGGCCTTGCGCTTGCATGCTTTGCAAGTACTAGACCACTGAGCTCCACCCCCAGCCCATTTTTTTTACTTTTTGAGACTGAGTCTCACTGAATTACGCAGACTGCCTCTGGTCTTGAATTTGCAATCCTCCTGCCACTGCCTCCTAAAACCCTGGGATTTCAGGCATGTGCTACCGCACTCAGCTCAGTACATACCTCTATTAAAGCTCTTTTCATTCTTCAAATTCTACTATTTAGTTTTGGTTATTATTATTATTATTATTATTATTATTATTATTATTATTATTTGTACTGTTACATGTAATCCATACAGTTCACCTGATTGAGTCAATAAATTGGTTGAAAAATACCATATTCCATCTCCCATTTTCCAAGTGTCTGAAATAATAAATACAGATTTTGAATTTCTGTATTTGGTCCCATATTAGAATATACTTGGAAGAATTTCCATGTGACAAGTAGCCTTTTAAAAATTACTCTACAGATCCTTTTTATTTATAGAGGAAGCCATCTATTCTACGTAACATGGAATGACTATGCAAGTACTTCATGGAATTACCATGGAATTACTATGAAGTACTTCAAGAGAAAATAAACAGGCTAACAACTCTTCTTAGGCAGAGACCTCACCAAAGAAGCTCCATGTCTATTATCTGTGACTCTGATGCTATTAATTATATGGGATAATCACAGTGTGGGTTTTAAAAAGTCATATTTTTAGGATTATTTAACTACCATATATATTCAAATCTAAAAGATGACTTCTCAGCAGATCTGATGTTGTTATGAATTGTCCCAGCTCCTATGATCCCTTCCCACTTTCCCCATGGTGTTCTAAAAAGGAAAGGTCATTTTAAAAAATCAAGTTTATTTTTTCTATTTCCCCTTTTCCCTACAAAACCAATTTTAATACCAATAAAAATTCCTTTACAAATACTAAACATACAGAAACAGTTATCACAGTGAAATGTGACTAAAATTGGTACTTCATCTGTTTACTTTCTCTTGCTTCCTTTGTCAAAGCATTTGTTTTCTAAATATGGATGTGCCTCAGAATACTAATAGCTACAAATAGATACTTTCATTGAATACTAGATGTCAGTTTTATGTTTTTATACCTGGATTTAAAGAAACATGTCCTTGGTAAAAGGAAAACTTTCATGAGTCTCATGTTGTTTTACTCCATTAACTTGTAAAAGTATAACTAGCTTTTCAGTTTACTTTAACCATGATGAAAACTAAGAATAGAAATAGCTGGCTCCGGAATTATCTTTTCTTTTCTCCATCCTACATGGACTGGAGGTTATTTTGAAATTTTGCTGAGAATTTTCTTTTTAATTTGGACCTGAAAAAAAAAGAAAAGAAAAGAAGTCTCCTTGGACTCTTTTAAACCTCTCCTCAATTTGATTCCCTATCTTCTCCCACTCTACATCAATAATGTTAGAAAGATGGCTATCACTAACTTAAACAAATTTCTCTATATTTCTAGTGTACAAATATCATCCAAATACTATAATCCCCTAATGTAACAAGGTGGTTGTAATCAAACCAAAAGTAAAACTTAGGGCCTTTTTGGTTTTGGGTTTTTTTGTTTGTTTGTTGTTTGTTTGTTTGTTTGTTTTGAGACAGGGTCTCAGTAGATAGCCCAAACTAACCATGAAGTCTTGATCCTCCTTCCTCAGCTTCCCAAGTCTTGGGATTACAAGTGTGAACCACCAAGCCTGAACTATAACCCAGGGCTTCTAACTCTGCTTTGAACATTTGCCAGCTGAAACCAACATAAATTTGTACATAAGGCTGAATTATTCTTAGAATGTAAACTTGGGCAGTCAACAAAGAAGAAGGCATCAGATTTTTGGCATTGAACTGTACTGTGTTAAAGAAAGCTCATGCGTGCATTATTTTCATAAGGGTTCTTTTAAAGTAATGTCTAGCCATTGAATTTTTAATCCCTCTCCCCATTTCTAATGGGCTTTTATAATATTAGGGCTCTTATTTACAAATGATAGTCTGTAGCCGTAGCCCTGTGGCATCCGATCCTGGCAGATCTTGGAAGCTAAGCAGGGTCCGGCCTGGTTAGTACTTGGATGGGAAACCACCTGGGAACACCGGGTGCTGTAGGCTTGGGAGACGGACCTGGCAACCCACTCCCAAAAATCCATCTGCCATTGAAAACCCTGTGAACAGCAGAGAGGCACTGACAATAGTGTTTCCCCTGTTGTATGTAGGGTCACTATAAGTTGGATACTGACTCGACAGTACCTAACAACAATAACAATTTACAAATCATAGTGCTAAGAAAAAAAAAAATTTGTGTGTGGTACTTAGGGGTTGAACCGAGGGTCTTGGACATACTTTGCAGGTGGTCTACCACTAGGCTGCACCCCCAGTCCACCTTTTATTTTTTTATCTTGAGACAGTCTTGCTGAGTTATGCAGACTACCTCTGGCCTCAAACTCATAATCCTCCTGCCACCAGCCTCAAACTCACAGTCCTTCTGCCTCTGCCTCCCAAATCACTGGGATTATGGGTGTGAGCCACCTTACCCAGCTCAAGAAAAATATTGATGAAATATGTTTTTTAAATGGATAAATGACAATTTTCTTAACTAGGTTTAACTTGAGAGCTTAAATTTTATAGTGCTTTGCTATGATTTTTGTTGTTACTATTTTGTTTTGTTTTGTTTTGTTTTGTTTTGAGATTGAGTCTTGCTGTGTAGCCCAGGCTGGCTTCAAACCTTAGCCTCCCTAGTGCTAGGATCACAGGCTTGTGCCATCATACCTAGCTTCTTTGCTGTGATTTTTGAGACAGTTTTCTCAATCCTATGCTAACACTTTATTTTGTTGTCATTGTAAACTTCTCAAGAAACTTTTTGATGTCTGTGTTGTAAAGTAATCATTAATGTCACTGCATTCACCTGCATGTAATATGTGATGCTTATATGAAGTAATTCTTAATGCTTCTCATAACAGAGATATGAAAAGAAGAAAGCTCAGGTATATCTTTTCAGTCACCTCTTGATCCTTAGTTCTCTCACTTGGCACCCAGAGTCAAAGCCCTGAAGCAGACTCCAAGGACCTGCATACCCTTCTCCAGTTCTCTCACAACCCCAAAGCTCACCAAGTCCTGCAAGGGACAGGCAAGACTATGGAAGATAGCACCTAAACAGAGACTAAAAGAAAAGGTAGAATTTGATATTTGATAACAGGTAGAAAGGATTTTGTCTGTACCTATAGTTGTGAGTCCCTCCACTCTCATAACCCATCAACAATGGAGTCAAGTACCATATGAACAAATCACAAGTAGTCCTGGGTTATAAGGTTGTCATACTTACACTTAGCATTCTTTACATACCTTCTGGCACCTTGTTAGGTCACTTAAACTCATAAAATTATCATACTCAACATTTTAAAACTTGCTGGTTGAGTAATCTGGAACAAGTTACTTCACTGTTTTAATAGTTTTCTCATCTGCAAAATAAAGATGATCAGCACCACTTTTATAGAATTGTAAAAATTAAATAATGTGACTATAAATGCTTAGGACAATGTCTAATACATAGTTAGCTGTCTATAATTATTTGTACTTATTAATGTTATTATACCATGCCACCATTCTGATGTTTGTTCTGTATTTGGATGGCCCGATCTTATTCGTAGTCAGCAGATTGCATTTCTACTTACACTACCACCTTTAGTGCATAACTACTAGATAGCACATTCCCCTCTTCTAAAGTTTGGGGGGTTTTTTGTTTTTTGTTTGTTTGTTTGTTTTTTTGCCTGCAGCCGTAGCCCTGTGGCATCCGATCCCATCAGATCTTGGAAGCTAAGCAGGGTCGGGCCTGGTTAGTATCTGGATGGGAGACCACCTGGGAACACCAGAAGCTGTAGGCTTGGAAGAAGGACTTGGCAACCCCCTCCCAAAAATCAATCTGCCATTGAAAACCCTATGAACAGCAGAGAAGCACTGACAATAGTGTTTCCCCTGTTGTACAGAGGGTCTCTATGAGTCGCATACCGACTCGACGGCACCTAACAACAACAACAAAGTTTTTTTAAAAATACTTTTTTTTCCTCCTCCCCAGGCCCAACACAGAGATACTTTCATTGAAGAACGCTATGGAAAATACAACATCAGTGATCCTTTAATGGCTCTACAAAGAGATTTTGAAACACTGAAGGAGAAAAATGATGGTGAAAAGCAGCCAGTCTGCACAAATCCACTGTCTATTCTTAAGGTGGTGATGAAGCAGTGCAAGAACATGCAGGAGCGCATGCTGTCCCAGCTGGCTGCTGCTGAGAGCAGGCACCGAAAGGTAGGTTTGGTCTAGTAGACGTGTGCTACATGAATCCACGTGGTAACTCTATGTGTGATACCTGATGCCTTCTTTGAGCTACCAGTGTTCATAGTAATCAATTAGAGTCTTATGGGTATCAGAAAGACCCCTAGTTTACATAGGCAGAAGGAGATATAAAAGGAAACATGGGTTATTCCAAATGTTAAATTTAGGGAATGTGCCAGACACATTATTTAAGATGGCATTCCTTCTCTATATGTTACTTCAGAGCACTTTTCAGATTTTGATCTTTCAAAATTTGGCAACAACCTAGTGTTTAACCAAGGTTGTAGCTGAATAGAGCATTCTCTGTTTGCTTACTTAAGTGATAAACAGGAAGATTCACAGGTATTTGAGGACTGCTGTATCTGAAAGGCCTGCAGCTGCACCATTGTGGTGTCCGATCCCGTCAGATCTCGGAAGCTAAGCAGGGTTGGGCCTGGTTAGTACTTGGATGGGAGACCACCTGGGAACAGCAGGTGCTATAGGCTTGGGAGAAGGACCTAGCAACCCACTCCCAAAAAACAAGCACCCATTGAAAACCCATGAATACCAGAGAAGCACTAACAATAGTGTTTCACCTGTTGTACATAGGGTCACTATGAATTAGATACCAACTTGACGGCACCTAAGAACAACAACATATCTGAGAGAGACAGAGACAGAGAATTTACCTGACTGTAAACACACACACCAGTAGATTATTTTCATTTACTCCTAGTTTTGAGTTTCATTGCATTTATCATTCATGAAACCATAAACATTTTCTATGATTATTTACCTTAAAGCTCTTCTGCCCTATTAAGAAAGTGTGTATGTATTTGGTTCTATGTCTGGTAGCTCCTAAGTTAGGAAGGCAAACCTTTGTTTCTGTCTATTTCATCTTCTTGGAATTCTGATGCTTTGTGAGTTTATTCCCCAGCTTGTCATTTACTGCTCAGATTTACCCTACAGAAGATATTTGGCTAGAATCTACATTTTAAAAAACTATCACTTTAGATTTATACCATCAAGGAGTGTATCAGCCCATTTTATAAGAAACATTTTAATCAGAAAAATTAGGTTAGCAGCTGCAAAATTGGATGGACCTTAATTTACTGTTACTGTTACCTACATTAGAACCATCTGCTTAAATCACATCTGATAAATTGCACATGCTATGGGTCTTGCCAGTGATCTTTTCTTTCTCTTCACAGAATCCAGATGAAAGACCTATAGCCATGGATGGGTCTCAGATGTTCCACAGTCCCATAGGAAATATACAGAATGTCAAAAGTTTATACATTTTTATGGGAAATGTATTTTTTCATAGCTTTAATCAAATTACCCAAGACCCAAAAAAGTTTAGCCACTAGTCTAGAATGAAGTAATATGAAAGAGTTGTGCTGAAGCAATTGGCTAGCTATCATGCCCATGGAAGGTGTAGTGTTGGGATAATTTGCAGGTCTAGGTAACAACAAAAATAGTAAGGTGACAGGAGAGACATTAAAAATAATTCAAAAGTCCTCGATATTTTATTTCAATGTGAAACGTTTGAAGTATTAAGATTTTGAAACCAAGTGCTTATCTGTTTTTAAGTGTTTTATCAAAGTAGAACTCTGAATTTGTTAGAAATTAAAGGGTAACTAGAGGCTTATTATTAAGGTGCTCATCATAGTCCCAGTGTGGCATAGTTGTTTATAGTAACAGTAACCCCTTTGACTCCAGAAATGTTCTGATTTCCACAGTAAATGACATGGTTACTCTGCCTATAATGAAAAATAAGTTCTTTAGTCTACTTCCCATTCACTATCCTCCCAGGTACTCAGGGTCAGCAACAATTATCTTGTAGCCATATATTTTGATGGCTAATCTCTTTATTTCCAGATAATATACTGCTTCATATTTCCAAATAATATACTGCTCTCCCTTGCTTTATGAATGTTAGACATTTATATTTCTTTTATGGTAGACCCAGTTTTAATTATCTTATACGTCACCTCTGTTTTCTCTCCACCCCTTACCATCTTCTCCAGACAAATTTAATCCCCTTTTTTCACCCCCTGTTCTCTGTCCTATCTGGTATTCCCAAATCCAGAGGCTGTCACATTCTGTTTCTTTAGGCGATAAGCATCTGACTTATGCCTGGGCAGTAGGTTCCTGGCTGCCATCAGTCTATGAGCAAGAATCAGGGCAAGGGGACAGATAAGTCTCCTGAAAAAAACAGACTTTAAGCCAGCCTCAGTGTTTTCTATGCCACATCTCACCTCTTCCCTGAAGCACATGCCACCTCCAGGTTCCATCTCTTTGGCACCCAGCAGGGCATAATGGCTCCCTCACCAATGCCACGCCCCTAGCCTCTTTTCCTTCTTTGGAATGTTACTAAAATTTCTTGCCTGCTAAACGCTCTGTCTTTGTGAGATTTTAGTCTTTCCATTTCATTTGTATAATTTTTGAGGACACTCGTAAGGGAGAGATGACATACCATTTTGAACCAAAAGGCAAAAGGCTCACATGCACGCAGGTGCGTGCGCACTCTCTCTCATTCCCTCTCATTCTTTCTCTCTCTCTCTCTCTCTCTCTCTCTCTCTCTCTCTCTCTCTGTCTCTCTCTCTCTCTCTCTCTCGGCAGTACTAGGGGTTGAATTCAGGGGGCCTGGGACATATTAGGCAAGTGCTCTACTACTGAGCTCATCCCCATCACCTATTAAATTTAAAAATTAGATTTTTTTTAAGCTCAGAAGGAAGGAAGGAAGTACAAAATGTTTTCATTCTTAATTGTTTTTTTTTGGGGGGGGGGAGGCTTATATCCCAGAAAATTTTCTTGCTTCATTCACAAAAGTTTTTATGAGGTGAAATCATGAGAAATGGCCACTAGGATGACAGTGCTGTGCCCTGGAAGTCTGGGCCAAAGTACCTCCAGAGCATAAACAGAATCTACTGACTAATCCATTGCCATTCAGAATACTGTGTAGTTATAAGACGGATTTTATGGAAAACGTCCTTTAAATTTATATTCTCCTTAAAAGTGGGCTTAATCCTTTGGCACTAGGATAAGTGGGACAGGAGTAGACAGTTAATCAAAAGGTCTTATGAAAAATCTCCACTTGTGATCCAAATAATTTAGTCTTTTTGCATGCAAGATGAAGTCAAGAGACCCTTTTCACCTCTTATCTAACTATATAAAGATGTATATTATTAATTAAGCAAGGCACAGGATGTCACTGTTTGATTTTTGTTTTAGTTTGGGTTTTGTTTTTTGGGTTTTTTGTTTGTTTGTTTTGTTTTGTTTTGTTTTGTTTTTTGAGACAGGCTCATGCTATGTAGTTCAGGCTGTCCATCCTCCTGCCTCAGCTTCCCAAGTGCTGGGATTACATGTATGCACCATCATGTCTTGCACCTATTTCAAATGTTTAATTCAGGCTCCCTTTTTTAAATTTTAATTTATTTTTGCAATTTTTATTAGTAATTTTTAATGTACTATTTAATGGGTCTCATTATATTTCCATACATGCATTTCACTTGTACATTGCTCATGTTCCCTTACCTTCCTCCCCAAACCCTCCCTCCCCACCAGTGGTCACCCTTCTACCTGTATATCTTTTTTGTGAGTATATCTATCTATATATGTACATTCCGATTTTGCCATAAGGGCAACATATATGTCCTTTCTTTTCTCCCATTACCATTTTTTCTTGCCCCTCCCCCTTTTCTTTAGTCTATTATCTTTCCCCACATAGTTCCCTCCTACTTTCATGACCTATATATTTTAATAATGAATATATATTGAAGTCCAATATCCACATATGAGAGAAATCATGTGATATTTGTCTTTCTGGGTGTGGCTTATTTCACTTAAAATGATGATCTCTAGTTCCATCCATTTTCTAGCAAATGCCATAGTTTTGTCCTTCTTTATGGCTGAAAAACTCCCTGGTGTATTTATACCACAGTTTCCTTATCCACTCATCTGTTGATGGACACCTAGGTTGATTCCATATCTCAGCTATTATGAATAACACCACAATGAACATGATGTGCAGATATCTCTGTAGTATGCTGACTTACAGTCCGTTAGATGTATACCCAGGAGTGGGATATCAGGCTCCTTTTCTTATTCACCCAGTAATTTGAGCATTCAGAGGAACACCTTAGCTTTCTGTGGTCCCATCTTGCTGTTTCACCTACATTTGGCCTCTAATCATACCAAACTGCTTGCAGTTTCCCAGACTTCCTATTAATTCTCAGAAACCTCCTCAACCCCTACAGCTAATTAGTTATTCTCTTTTCTGTTTACATACCATTCTGGACATACTTCAAATAAAGCAAATACCTTGTTTTCTAGCATATGCCTTATGCCTTTCACCCTACCAGTGTGTTCCATGATGGCTTTGGCTGGATTTCATTTACTTATTTACTCAATCTGAGACTATCTTAAGTGTTTGGTTAGGCACTTGGTATTATAAGTGTGATTACTTGGTATTTTGAAATGAATTTTTAAAATTATTTAAAGGTGATCCTAGACCTCGAGGAAGAAAGGCAAAGGCATGCACAGGACACAGCTGAAGGAGATGATGTCACCTACATGCTGGAGAAGGAAAGAGAGAGGCTGACTCAACAGGTAATTAAGGTAGAGGGGTCACAGCAGTGTTTGCCTAGAATAGCATTTCTCAGGGGTTATCCTGCAGGATACAAATTGGTATTGCTCAGGAAAAAAGGGTTTTTTGGTCAAACAAGTCTGGAAACTACTGGATTAAACAAAGTGAAACAGGTTTCTAAGTATGTAAAATTATGTTATGAGTCTTTAAGAACAAGATAAAGTATTCCATGTTTAGCAAATCAGTGTTCTCATTAAATCTTTTTTGTTTATTTGAGGTGTTTTTTTGCCATAAATCACTCATTGTGGAACTATAGTTCCATAAAGCACACTTTGGGAAACCCTAATTAAGGGCTATAGTTTTCACTTTTTTTGACTTAGGACCTCCAGTAAGAAATGTGTTGCATATCACAACCCAACATTACTGAAACAAAACTATCAGAGAATGATCCATAATTCTTACTGCCTACAGTATACATTATGTTTTATCTTCTATTTCATGTTTTAAAAAATTCAGGTCATGACTCACTAAATTGGTTTCCCCATCCATTAATGAGTCCCAGAGTTTGAAAAACACTGAGTAAGTTAGTCACAGTGGCGCATGCCTGTAATCCCAGCTCCTTGGGACTTTGAGGCAGGAAGATCACAAGTTCAAGGCCCACCTGGGCTACACAGCAAGTTCAAGACCAGCAAAATTAATTGAGCAAGACAATTGTCTCAAAATAAAAGTAAAAATAAAAATTTTAAAAGGCTGGGGAGGGAGCTCAGTAGTAGAGCATTTGCCTAGCATGCAGAAGGCCCTGGGTGTTCAAATCCCCAGTGCTGCAAAAAAGAAAAGAAAAGAACAATATCAACTAAAAAAGTTCCTTCAACCCTTTCCTTCTCATTCAGAGTCTCTGTGTAATAAATAACATTGGAACACGAAACAGATTGTATTTGTGTAAAGAGTATGATTCAGAGCCAAGCATGGTGGTACTTGCCTATAATCCTAGCACTGGGGAGCTGAGGCAGGAGGATGGCAAGTTTGTGAGACCAGCCAGGGTTTTTTGAGACTGTCTCAAAAAAACAACAGCAACAAAGAGTATGGTGCAAATATAGCTATTTATGTTTGTTTATTTTTAAGGCCAGAGAAAATTATTGATGAAACTTAAAAAGTTTCTGTTTTTAGCAGCATTCACCCCCAAATCTGCCTTATATAGTTTTCTGTTATTTGTTTTTATTGGTTCTGTGTACTGTCCACATACCTAAAATACGATGGTACACCATCTTCCAGTACTAATCCTGAGACAACTAAGAACTAGAAGTACCTCCTAAATTATCAAAGGCAGATTAAATCATAACCTGTGAGATTTTTATATTCAGTGTTCTAATACTTCAGAAATACTAGTCTACCCACCATGGCATACGTAGCAGTCCCATGTACCAGAACCGCTAGCCAAGGCACACTTGGGATCATAATTTTTCCATATATCTTTTTGTTTTCTTACTCTAATCAAGATGTGTGGTGGCATTTTTTCTAGTTGGAATTTGAAAAGTCCCAAGTGAAAAAGTTTGAAAAAGAGCAAAAGAAGCTCTCTAGTCAGTTGGAGGAGGAGCGCTCCCGCCATAAGCAGCTCTCATCCATGCTGGTGCTTGAGTGCAAGAAAGCCACCAGCAAGGCTGCTGAGGAAGGGCAGAAGGCAGGAGAGCTGAGCCTGAAACTGGAGAAGGAGAAGAGCCGGGTGAGTAAGCTGGAGGAAGAGCTGGCAGCTGAGAGGAAGCGAGGCTTGCAGACTGAGGCCCAGGTGGAGAAGCAGTTGTCCGAGTTTGATATTGAAAGGGAACAACTGAGGGCAAAACTGAACCGAGAAGAGAAGCGGACCAGAACTCTTAAAGAAGAGATGGAAAGTTTGAAGAAGATAGTAAAGGACCTAGAGGCTTCTCATCAGCACAGTGGCACCGATGAGCAAATGAGAAAACCAGTAACCATGTCCAAAGGCACAGCAATGGAGCCTCCCATACTAGTTTCTGTATTTTGCCAAACGGAGAGTATTCAGGTAGAAAGAACCCATGGGAGCATCACAGCCAAGGTGACAAGCACTGGTCTTCCTGGCCCCACCATTCCTCCTTACTCATATGCAAAAACCAATGGCCATTGTGACCCAGAAATCCAAACTACCAGAGAGTTGCTTGCAGGCAGCAGTGTAGAAAACCAAGTGCTTCCACGAGAGAAATCTGTGGCATTGGCCCAAGAGAAGCCAGTGGAGAACGGTGGGTGTCCTGTGGGAATTGAGACTGCAGTCCCATTGCCCAGTCACCTCCCTTCCAGTGGCACTTCGCTGTCTCCCAGCAGCACTGCCTCCTCCTCTCTAACATCCTCTCCTTGCTCCTCACCAGTACTAACTAAGCGCTTATTGGGGTCATCAGCTAGCAGCCCCGGCTACCAGTCATCCTACCAAGTAGGGATCAACCAGCGGTTCCATGCAGCTCGGCACAAATTTCAGTCCCAAGCAGATCAGGACCAACAAGCCAGTGGTCTACAGAGCCCTCCCTCCAGGGATCTTTCCCCCACCCTCTTAGACAACTCTGCTGCCAAGCAGCTGGCCCGAAACACAGTCACTCAGGTGCTCTCCAGATTCACTAGCCAACAAGGGCCAATCAAACCTGTCTCTCCAAACAGCTCTCCTTTTGGCACAGACTATCGAAATCTGGCCAACACTTCCAACCCAAGGGGTGACACCAGCCATTCACCTACTCCAGGGAAAGTGTCCAGCCCTCTGAGCCCCCTGTCTCCAGGAATCAAGTCCCCAACCATCCCCAGAGCTGAGAGAGGAAACCCTCCACCTATCCCACCCAAAAAACCTGGCCTCACCCCTTCTCCATCTGTTGCTATTCCACTGACCAAAACTCATTCCCAGGCATCCTCTTTGACCACCACAGAAGACCTTACCAGCAGCTGCTCTTCCAATGCTGTGGTGGCCAATGGCAAGGACGTTGAGATACTTTTGCCTACCAGCAGCTAGTCCCTAGGAGTGAGTCCCCACATTTGACATTCCATCAGATTCTGTCCAAGAGCTCAGAGTTAGACCATTGAGTCAAATTATGATATTTATTTTGATAGTAGCTAAAACCATCTGTATAATACATTTAGTGTATTTTACCTTTTTGTATTTTTTTAAGTAGAAACCAAGTAGTTTGCATTTTTATGGCTCACATCTTTGTACTAAGCTAGAAGGGCACCTCAAAGACACCTCAAGCTCAGCAGTCACCTCCACGTTGTGATAGAGAAAGCTAATTAAGTACCAGGTTGTGATCTGCTATTTTTGGACTAGAATTACTCAACACTCACTTTGAATTATGCAGAAGTGGTTCATGCAGATTTTTATTCCAGATGAACATGTATTTAAAGTGCCTGAAACAAGACTGCCATATGAATGTGATTCTGCAGCAAACACAAAAAAAGGAATCATTTAATTGCAGAAAATGAGATCCTCTGTGAATTCTGAATGTTAAAAACCAACACTGCTTTTAATCCTCTTTTAATGTTTTTAATACAAGCTTTGTGTTCTGAAATAAGGCTGCATAAGTGGAACGGGAGTCCTTCTAAAGGTGGTGTGAACTCTCCATAAAGCTGAGCTTTATAATAAAGAGCCCTGAAAAACACTCCTAAGCACTAAGTAGCTGGGATGCTGATTTTCTTGTACTTTTGAAAATAAAGTCACTCCTCATTTCCTGCATAAATTCTTAAATAGAATGAAGTCACATCTCCATTCAAAAATGTTGTGTAAGGAACTTCTGATTCTGATTGCTTTTACTTGAATAGAAATGGTTACTCATTTGTATAAAAGTATTTTACAACAGAATGAAATCTTCATTCTGTAATCAAAAAGCAATAACTTAAAATTCATCTCTTTGTAATATTATAAGTCAGAATTATATAAGTTTTACCAAATTGTTACATTTATTCTCTATGCTGCCAGCACTTGTCTGTATCTGTGGAACCAAATTAACTTTTACTGAAATGGAAGTATACATATATCTGTATAAATATATAACCCTTTACATGTTCAACATACACACACTTAAACACATAAATATTAGTGTGGTTATTTCTTTGGAGTTTGCAATATAGCATAAAGGACAAGTAGAATTGCACGTTAAGATTACCTACCAAAGCAACTAGATGTGGCTAGGATCCAGTCAGTCAAGGGAGGAATCTTTTCCACAGGTATGTGGGGAAATTCCAAAAGAAGCCCAAGTCTTTAGCACATAAAAAGGCACATCTAAACTAACCCCAGAGTTACAAAACTCAATTGGTCATGTAAATGTGTGAAACAGGTCATTTCCTCAAGGGCTGTCAAATAGTTTGGAGTAGTGGGAGCCGTAGCAAACTGAAGTGCTACAGCCCCATTTAAAAGGGTCACCCCATTCAGCTCCAGCTGCTTGCTGGTGTGCAAGAATGTTGGACCTGGGCTACCAGCTCTTCAAATGTTTATGGAATCCAAATTTTCACGAGAAAACTTCCATTCAAAATACTCTCATTTTTTAAAAATCAAGAATTGATTTTTAAAGTTTTTGAACACTACTGGTTAAACACATCTGCAGCTGAATTTAGCTTACAGGCTGCCAACTTACAACCTCTTTCATTCAAGAAACTTCTTTAATTTTCATCATAGTGAATTTGTATAGACAGAAGCCTCCAGACTTCTTCACTGTGTAGGCTAGGATACCTGACCAAGTTCACAAAACATAACTATCCAACTCTCCCAAACAAGACTCTCAACTCAGTTCAGACATGGTAGTTAAGTAATCTTGTATCCACAGAGAAAGAGTGGCCTCTCATGTCTTACTATACATTCTTTTAGCCAACATATATATAGCAGCCCCTGACGTCATTTCCTCTCAATCCAGTATGAATTGATGAGGGAAAGGCAGGTGATTGAAATCAGTGTGTAAATCAGAGCAGAGTGTACTGATGACTCCATAGCTTATAATTTGATTGATTAAAGTAAATACATGAAATATAAAAATGCTACTCATGCCCCAATATGTCTACCAAAATGACGTAGGGGGTGTCTTAAACTGTCCAAAGTAATCATGCAGTATTCCCACTGTATAGCCAAAATGGAACAATGTTGATAATATAGCTGAGCCTTCTAATCAGAAGGGGAAGCTCCAGTGCCGGAGTGTTATTACCTCTCTTGCTTTACATGGTAATCTTAAAAGTTGCATTGTGCTCTTCCTTTGTCCGGGGATAGATAAATATATAAACAGAGAAACTATAAGGAAGTTTATTTCATAGGAAGTGCACTGAATAATGTATTTCTTTTACAGTGTAATATGGGGGTGGGGATATGCAAAAGAAATGTGTATTTTTGCTAGTGGCCTATCTTCTGAGATAAATAAGCACAATCCTGCAATGGAGCTAATAATTCAGTTAGATATTATAGATTAGTATTTAAGTTTGCGGTAGATTGTGTGTGTGCTAAGTAAAAGTTCCATGATTCACAATTTTGGTATTAACCCATGATGAAAAAACTATGTTACTTGTCAACAGATTAGAATGATGTACAACATATACCACAAGCGTTAACTAGTCATTAACATCTGTAAAGCCAAATGTATCATACCGAAGTCTTCACTTTTCTAACAGACTACATTAAAACAAGTTAAATCATCTGCCTGGGGAAAATAGTCTTGTTTATACAAAATGAAGAATGTTGCACAATTTGGGCATATTTTGTTGGGAAAGAGGGATGGGTAGTGTAAGAGGGAGCGCTTGGTCATATATTTGAAAAACCAAATGAGTCAACAGACCCATCCAGGTGAGACCCCATAAGGAACTGAGGCATTGATATTCTTTAGAACCACTGAACTAGAAAAAGCCTTCACAATAACTCAGTGTGTAAAATTGTTTTAAAATGTTTGGGGGCTCTGGAGCTTTGAAAAATCTTAGAAAGGCTATAGACTCTATTAACTCAGTTGGTAGAGTGCTGCTCTATACTCTCTGAGGACCTGGGTTTGATCTCCACAACTGCAAAAATGTGAGAAGGACTTGGCAGCCCCCTCCTGAGAACAGTCCCAAAACAATCAGCCATTGAAGACTATAAATAGCAGAGACGCACTGACATGGTGCGAGGCATGGCATAGTTTTGGGGAGTATTTCATTCTGTTGTACCTAAGGTCCCTATCAGTTGGACCCAACTCAACAGCACCTGACAAGAACATAACATATACAAAATTTGGTTGACGGCTTCACAGTAACCAAAGACCTGAAGCCACCCTTGACTCATGTCATTTGGCTTAAAAATTCCTAATCTTGTTCTGTTCTCTCATTTCACAAATGTCTAATGTTTCCCATCTTTCCTAGTCCAGTGCCCTCCCTACTGAGCTGTTTCCTTTTTTAAAAAAAAATTATTGGTATTTTTTAATGTACAACTTAATTGGTCTCTATGACATTTTCATACATGCATTTCACTTCTACATTTGTATGTCATGTTCCCTTACTGTCTCATGACCCTCCTCCCCAAACCCTCCCTCCCCTCCAATGGTCGCCCTTCTACCTGTATGTCTTTTTTGTGAGTGTATCCATCTATATATGTACATTCTGATTTTGCCATAGGGCAACATATGTGATATTTCCTTTCTTTTCTCCCATTACCCTTTTTTCTTGACCTCTCCCCGCTTCCTTTAGTCCATTATCTTTCCCCACATAGTTCCCTTCTACTTTCATGACCTATGTTTTAATAATGAATATATATTGAAGTCTAACACACACATATGAGAGAAAGCATGTGATGTTTGTTTTTCGGGGTGTGGCTTATTTCACTTAAAATGATGATCTCTAGTTCCATCCATTTTCTAGCAAATGCCATAATTTTGTCCTTCTTTATGGCTGAATAAAACTCCATGGTGTATTTATACCACAGTTTCCTTATCCACTCATCTGTTGATGGACACCTAGGTTGATTATATGTCTTGGCTATTATGAATAATGCCCCAATAAACATGGATGAGCAGGTATCTTTATGGTACATTAACTTATATTCCTTTGGATATATACCTAGGAGTGGTATAGCTGGATTACATGGTGGTTCTATTTTTAGTTTTTTGAGGAATCTCCATTCTGATTTCCATGGTGGCTGCATCAATCTGCATTTCCACCAGCTATGTAGTAGGGTTCTTTTCTCCCTATATCTCCACTAGCATTTGTTATTCTTTGTTTTGTTGATGGTAGCCATCCTGACTGGTGCTGGGCTATTTTAAGTGCATGTTGTAGCCATACAAAAGCACTTGAAAACCCTTTGATATACAAAAGATGTCCAGCTGTGGATGTTTTATGTATCTTGAATTTTAAGTATTTAAGCTAACTAATGATCATTTCAACAAACAGTAGCTATATCCAAAACCCATGAGAATCTCAATGCTGCCTTGTCAATTTAGGGGTGTGTGTGTGTGTGTGTGTGTGTGAAAGTTAGAATCTGTCAAGTATAAAGAGGGTAATCCAAGCTGGGTGTTTTGGCGCACACCAGTAATCTAGCACTTGGGAGGCTGAGGCAAGGAGATCAATGCAAGTTCAAGGCCAACTTGGTCTACATAGTACATTCTAGGACAGCCTGGGCTACACAGCTTGCTGGCGTGTAAGAATGTTAGACCCTGTCTCAAAACACCCAAAAAACAAAAGCAAGAGTGTAATTCCAGCAACTCAGGAGGCTGAAGCAGGAGGATCACAGGTTTGAGGCCAGAGGCAGCCTGCACAATTTATGAGAGCCTGTTTTCAAAAATAAAAAAGGTTCTAGGGGTGCAGTTCAGTGGTGGAGCATTTGCCTAGCATGCACAAGGCTCTGAGTTCAGGCCCCCAGTACTGGAAAAAAAAATGCTTCTGCTGCATAGTCTTTGAAACATAACTTCAAATGTCTTGAAATTCTGGCTTCAAAATGGGATTTGTGAGTCAGAGGTGGACAATAAGCATTGCTCTACAGGAGTATTTTTTCTTTCTTTCTTTCTTTATTTTCACTACTGAGAGTTGAACCTGAAGCCTTGCGCATTGTAGTCAGGTGCTCTACCACTGGAGCACACTCCCAGCCACCACCACCACTCCCCTTTTATTTTTTTAATTTTGAGATAGGATCTTGCTAAGTTGTGCAGGCTGCCTCTGTCCTCAAACTCGCAATCTTCCTGCCTCAGCCTCTTGACTACCTAGGGTTGTAGGCATGTGTTGTGGTGCCCAGCTAAGAGTAATTTTTAATTTAACTACTAAACTAGTTGAGGAAATTTGAGAGCTGTCCATCTATCTCTTCACTTATTAATGGACAAATCATTAGTAGAAGGAGGAAAGAGACTGGGGTAGTGGTTCTCAAATTTTATTATGCCTATCTATAACCTGGGCTGGGATTTAGCTCAGTTGGTAGAGCACTGCTCTGCAGTCTCTGAGGTCCTGAGTTCGATTCCCAGCACCACAAAATGGGAGAAGGACATGGCAACCCACTCCCAAGGCAATCCCGAAACAGTCAGCCATTGAAAACCCTATGAGGGTCTCTATGAGTCGGACTTGATTCAATGGCACCTAACAACAACAACATCTATAACCTGGGAAAACTGCTAAAAATAAAGACTAGTGGGGTTTGGTTCTAGGGGCCAGCTAATGAAGGTGGTCTGAGGATGATATTTTGATGAGTGCTGCATTAGCCTTCCTTTGTTCTTGCACAAGTTGTTTGCCTGTGACCTAAGGGTATGTCTTAAGCTTCTGAATTTCTTTTGCCAGAATGTTAATGGCATTTGTAGTCAAGAGTGCCTACTTAGGTCCAACCATCATGCTAATGATTTCTCCTCCTCCCCCTCCCTCTCCTCCTCCCTCTCCTCCTCTTCCTCCTCCTCCCCTTCTTCGTCGTCGTTGTCGTCGTAGTGGTCATCATCGTTGTCTTTGTCTTCTTTCTCCTCTTCTTCCTCTTCCTCTTCCTCTTCTTCTTTTTTTCTCCCTTTATTAGTAAATGATGATGGGATACAGAGTAATACAGCAATGGGCTTTTCCATTATGGATCCTTTACACCATTTCTATCAACACTTTCATTGACCTACAAAGTTTATGGAGTCTTATGGCTAGTTTGTAGTTAAACTCTGATACTTATTTGGGTTATCTTCCCTTATTTTTCCAACATACTCATAAAGTTGTGCTGTTTACATTGAGATTGACCTCGCCCCCTTCATCCCTCCACATTAATGTTCCTCCCCATCCCTTCTTCTCTAATCTTTACCTCCCTCTGTTGGATACCTCCCTCCTTTCCACACCTTAAATTGTCCCCTCTACATTAGGTTTAACTGTGCATTTTTTATATTTCAATTTATGTATAGGAATTTTTCCTTTCCTTATGTTTCAGCACCCACATATGAGTAAGAACATATGGTATTTTTGTTTGAGGACTTGTGTTTGTTTGCTTAAAATGATGTTCTCCAGTTCCATCCATTTTGCTGCAAATGACATTATTTCATTTTTTTTTATTGCTGAGTAGTATTCCATTGTGTATAGGTACCATAATTCTTTTATCCATTCTTCTGTTGATGGGCACCTTGGTTGGTTCCATATCCTTGCTATTGTGAAGAGTGCTGCATTGAATATGGAGATGCAAGTGTCTCTGTGGTATGATGACTCATCTCCCTTTGGGTATATTCCCAGTAGTGCTATAACTGGGTCATATTTTTAGTTTTCTGAGGTAACTCCATATTGATTTCCAAAGTGGTTGAACCAATTTACAGCCCTGCCAATAGTGTAAGAGGGTTCCCTTTTCTCCACAACCTTGCCAGCATTTGCTGTTATTTGTTTTATTGGTCTTGGCCATTCTTACTGAAGTAAGGTGGAATCTCAGAGTTGTTTTGATTTCCATTTCCCTAATGGCTAGGGATACTGAACATTTTTTCATGTGTTTCATGGCTTTATGAACTTCTTCATTCGAGAACTGTCTGTTCAGGTCTTTGCCCACTTGTGTATTGGATTATTTGTTGTCTTGGAAGTTTCTTTCTTGAGTTCTTTGTAAGTTCTGGAAATGAGTCCTCTGTCAGATGTGTAGGATGTGAAGATTTTCTCCCATTCAGTGGGGTCTTCCTTAACTCTGTTGATTGTTTCCTTTGCTGTACAGAAGCTTTTTAATTTCATGTAATCCCATTTATCTATTCTTGTTGCAATTTTCTGAGCAATTGGAGCCTTATTAAGGAAATACTTTCCTATGCCTATATGTTGGAATGTATTGCCTATCCCTTCTTCTAGTAATCTTAAGGTTTCTGGTTTTATGTTGAGGTCTTTTATACATTTCGAGTTAACTCTTGTGCAGATTTAGAGCTGTGAGTCTGTTTTCATTTTTCTGCAGGTAGAAATCCAGGTTTCCCAGCACCATTTGTTGAGGAGGTTATCCTTTCTCCACTTTGCTTGATTTGCTCCTTTATCAAAGATGAGGTGGCTGTGGATGCATTGGTATATCTCTGGGTCCTCAATTCTGTTCCACTCATCTTCAGGCCTATTTTGTGCAAGCTGTTTTTGCAACTACAGCCCTGTAATACAGTTTAAAGTCAGGAATTGTGATCCCACCTGCACTAGTTGTGTAGCTTAAGAGTGATTTGGCTATACCTGGTCTTTTGTGTTTCCATTTCAATTTTTGGACTATTTTTTTCCATTTCTGTGAAGTCTGTCATTGGAATTTTAATGGGGATTGCATTGAATCTATAGACTGCTTTTGG
The DNA here is from genome assembly GCA_007922755.1 of Pedetes capensis. NCBI lineage: Eukaryota > Metazoa > Chordata > Mammalia > Rodentia > Pedetidae > Pedetes > Pedetes capensis. Next base: position 51,436 of record VMDO01007838.1, read on the forward strand.
TAGTGTAGCAATTTTTACAATATTGATTCTCCCAGTCCATGAATAGGGGAGGTCCTTCCATCTTCTAGTATCCTCTGCGATTTCTTTCTTCAGTGTTTTGAAGTTTTCCTTACAGAGATCTGCAGGGTCTTTGGGTAGATTGATTCCTAAGTATTTAAGTTTTTGGTGTGGTATTGTGAAACAGATTGTAGCCTTAATTCCCTTCTCTTCCTGCTCACAGTTGGTGTAAAGGAAGGCTACTGATTTTTGAGTGTTAATTTTGTATCCTGCCACTTTGCTAAAAGAGTTGATTAGGTCTGAAAGTTTTCTAGAGGAGTTTTTGGGATCCTTTAAGTAAAGTATCATGTCATCCATAAATAAGGATAATTTGACCTCTTCTTTGCCTATCTGTATCCCTTTGATTTCTTTCTCTAGTCTAATTGCTCTGTCTAGGACTTCAGTCACAGTGTTAAATAAGATAGGAGAGAGTGGGCATCTTTGTCTTATTTCTGATCTTAGAGGAAATGGTTTCAATTTTTCTCTGTTTAATATTGGCTATAGACCTGTCATAAATGGCCTTTATGATGTTAAGATATTCTCGTGTTATGCCTATCTTCTCCAGGTTCTTTATCATGAAAAGGTGTTGCACTTTGTCAAAGGCTTTCTCAGCATCAATTTGAGATGATCATGTGGTTTTTGTTTGCAAGTCTCCATGCTAATGATTTCATACCTCTCACTTTACTAATCTTTACAAGGGTACTGCAGGGTATATGATGCTTACTAAAGAGGACTTCCAGAACTGCTTCAGAAAGTGGCAAAAATAAAAGAATAAATGTGTTGGAAGCCCAGGGGAATATTTTGAGGGAATGTGGCAATGTGTTTTTTACTGTAATAAATTTTTTAATTTAATCATTCACCATGTTTTTTGATCACACCTTGTATTATCTCTAGTATACTAAGGGAGAAGAACCTGACAGCCCACTCCCAAAACAATCTGCTATCAAAAACCATATGAATAGCAGAGAAGCACTGACATGGTGCTCAGCATGGCACAGTGTCGAAGAGTGTTGCGTTCTGTTGCCATAGGGTTGCTATGAGTCAAACCCAACTGAGGGCACCTAACAACAAAAACAAAACACTAATGAGGTAGTTGAAGACAAGAGCATTGTGCAAGGGCCCTTACTGAGAGCCTGGATTTCAAACCTGTTACTAAAATAAAAACTCTTAAGATGTCCTAAACTTAATTACAAAAGGCAGGGAGGAAAGATGGGAGGTAAATCAGTAAATAGGCAAGCTAGAATCAAGACCATTTTACATTCTTGAGTGTATATTAAAACTTTAAGTCCCATGATGACTACCAGGGTCACCACACCCTGCTTACATAAAAACTTTTGGAACTGTTAACCTCCACCAATCCAGAAATAATTACTTCATACGTACTTTCCTCTTATCCCAAAGCTTTCCCAGCTTCACATAATCCTGCCCCTCTTACCTATAGCCAGTGGAGGTTCAATATAAACAGTCTTTTCCATCCCCAAAGTTTATAAAAATGCTCTTAGCTGTAGGTTTGGTAGACATTTTCCAACTGCTACCTAGCTCACTTGGTAGAGTACTGTCTTGCACTTTCTGAGGATCTGGGTTCAATCCCCAGCACCACAAAAACGGAAGAAGAATGTGGCAGTCCACTCCTAACAATCAGCCAGTGAAAACCTATGAAGGTTGCTGTGAGTCAGACCCGACTCCACAGCAGGTAACAACTTGGGCTGAGCAGAGGAGGTTGGCTTTATAGGCAGAAAAGAGCTGAAAATAGCAGGAACAGAACAAAAAGTGACTTGGTCATTTCAAAGTTACTTTCCTTGTAAGTTAGGGACAGAGAGACAAAACAATAAAAAAAAAATCGACTGGTGAGTTAATTTCAGGTTTCTTTGGGGAGGATTAAAGCAGAAGAAAATTACCATACCATTGAAACTGTCCACACTGGGAAATTTGATTGTTCTGTCTTCTGATTTCTCAGAATTCTGACCAGATAAGCTTAGTTTGATAATGACTTTTGTATAGGCAACTCCATTTTGATTCTTTGTCTTTTGGGGCCTGCAACCTAGTCCAAATCAGCCTCTTGTAATTTTTATTTAACAAAGTGCTTTGCTCTTTCACTACTCACGTTTCCCAAATGAGATTCTTCTGGGACACTTAGTAAATGTACAGATTCCCAGGCCCTTCCCCTAGTGACTCTGATTCAGTAAGCCAAGATTGGGCTGTAAGCAATTGCCTGGGGTAATTGTTAAGACTGAGCAAGGTTAGAAAACTGTTCTGGACTCCACACTGCTGCACCCTCCACTAAGAGTAAATTATTGGACCTAACCAATGCCTGGAGACCTTTATTAGTCACAAAGGAAACAAAAACAAAGATCTTTTTTTAAAATTCCCCTCAAATAACATCAGTTTCTTAAGGATTTCAGATGAGCCAGAAACCGAGGTAGCTCTTAAGGAAAACACAAATTCAAAATTGTCCCCTCGCCTCAGCATACTGTTAATTTAGTTGGCAAAACATTAACAAAAAGTTACCTGATTCCAGAGATAACATTGGGGAGGCTGATGCAGGAGAATCAAGAGTTTGAGGCCGGCCTGGGTTACATAGCGAGACCTTTGTCTAAAATAAAAAATAGAAAAGAAAAGGCCTATAGTTATTGAAGGTGGTCCTGGCAAAAGCATTCTGGTGGCTCACAGGTGGGGCAGGAAAAAATTAACTGGGAAAAGAGCAACCAATGACTTTTCTCCCGGCTCCAAAGCATTTGCCTGGGGTACTTGGGTTTGCTTTAGATTTTAGTTGGCTTGCCTTGATTCAGCCTGCAGCCATACCATTGTGGCATCTAATCCTGTCAGATGTCAGGAGCTGAGCAGGATTGTGCCTGATTAGTTACTTGGATGGGAGACCACCTGAGAACACCAGGTGCTGTAGGCTTGGGAGAAGGACCTGGCAACCCACTCCCAAAAAACAATCAGCCATCGAAAACCCTATGAATAGCAGAGAAGCACTAACAATAGTGTTTTCCCTGTTATACAGAGGGTTGCTATGAGTTGGACAACAACAACAAGCCTTGATTCAAGGATAAGGGCAGAGACAGGCACAAGAAGTCCCCAAGAGTTGAGTCCTGTTTAGGGGAGACAGGCACCAATGTGTGATTTCTGCAAGGACTAGGGGGTATAGGAAACTCACCAGCCACAGCACTCTGTAAAACATTCTCCTGTAACTTGTAGGGAAGACTAGGAACATGCAAGAGGCAGGGTGAGAAAGGACCTTGATACCAAAATACATTACCCATAAATGTCCCCTTCTACCCATTGTCCTTCATACCCTCTAAATCTATCTAAGCAAATGAGAGAGATGAAAATTGGGCTTTGAAAGGAATCAAACAAGTCCTTTTGGGACCCTTGAAAGTGACCTGTTTCCTTGGAGGGATATGAAAGCAACATCTGCTCTTTTCCTAACAGTGTCAATGTCTGCATTGCTGTGCAGCTGGAGGAGAAAGGGAGCATCTTGTGGCTCTGTCTGTACCATTGTGAAATGGTTGGTCCTGAAAAATCACTGGGAAGTGTCAAAACAAGATAGACCTTATCCTGGGGAGTCACCTAGTTAATTCAACAAGAAGCCTACTCATAGGCTGGTGTGGGAGTGGAGCACTTGCCTAGCATGTATGAGGCCCTGGGTTTAATCCCAGCACTTCAAAATAAAACAAGTAAAAATTTGTTTTTTTACTACTAATTCAATGTGGTAAATACTAGAATGTGCCACCAAGTCCTCCTTCAGGAATGGTTCATTTGGGGAGTTTAGAATATTAGCATATTGTCAGTCCTATATCTAAGTATGAATCCACTAGTTACCTAGCTTTCTTTTGAGACCTTCAACTAGGAACAGGACATGAAAGGAATTGGAGTTTAGGAGATAGGCAAGGATGACTTCCCTATTCACAAGAAGTTGTCAAACTTAAGAGCTAGAGGGAAGCTTGTTGTTAGGTGCAGTACAGTTGGGTCCAAGTCATAGTGACCCTATGTACAACAGATGAAACACTTTTCAACACTGTACCAAGCCCAACCCGACTGTCAGTGCTTTTCTGCTAATCATAGGTTTTCCACGGCTGATTGTTTTGGGAGTGGTTGCCAGTTCCTTCTCCCAAGCCCACAGCACCTGGTTTCCCAGGCGGTCTCCCATCCAAGTACTAAACAGTCCTGACTCTGCTTAGCTGATGAGATCTGATGAGATCTGAGGCCAGGGTGGTACGGCTGTAGGCAGAGAGGGGAGCTTAGGAACCTGCAATTCTAGCACCCTTCTATTAAAGACTTAAGAAAATGTGCCACAGAAAGGCCAAGCAACTTGCCAAAGTTTAACATCTAGTTCATGGCAGAGCCTAGACTGTGAAGTCACTGGCTCCTTCCTCCCTTCCACCTTAGCCAACTCCTCCTCCCTGAGCTGACCTGGGACCAGCAGTTCCTGGCCCAGCCCTGGCTGCTCCCTCAGGCCCTCCTTCCTCCTCTCATCTTCTCCACAACACCTGGCTTTGATCTTGTTCACCTGGGCTGCCCCATATTCAGGGCCTTGCCCTCTAGCGCTTGGGCTGCCTGCCACACTTGTTGCCACAAAAATCCTGTCCTTGTGCTTCTGAACAGGTTTGATAGCTACGGTGAGCAAGGAGGGGAGCATGGTGGAGCATCTACTCCCAGTCTGTGCCTCTATCTGGCGTCAGCTCTGGGCAGCACTCATAAGGCAGGGCTTGCTCCTCACCACACAAGCTGTGAGCATCTGTCCCTCCCTTCTCCCAGGTCTCCGGCTTGCCACACCTGCTTGTGCAGGGCAGCTGAATGCTTAAAGCGACGCCTCCTGGTCCCCTTTCTCCACCTCAACTCAAGCCCATAGCTCTCCCAGGATGACCTTCTGCACTCTTCCGGACTTGCTTGTCTCCCTGCACTACCATGCACACCCTTCCCGCGCTTCCCCCACCCCAGCCCAAAGCAAACCCTCCCAGGACTGTTTGTGCCTCAGCAGATGGTGTCCTCAGGAAGCCCTTGATGCAAAGGGATTTGGGGTGGTGGGGCGGTTTGGGGGTGGTGACAAAGCACACACAGTCCCCTTCATCCCTAGCGTGTTTTCCTTCTCCTGAGTCTTGGTGAGTCAGCGCCACAGGGCCACACACAAGGCTTTCATTCAGGGCTCGTTTTCTTTCTGCTGTAACTCAGATCTTGGCATCTGGCTCCCTCATATTCTATGTGAGACTTATTCTCGCCATGAGAAAGCTCTGCTCCCTGCCCCGTGCCTCCTCACTTCCCCCCGCCCTCCACCTCACACAGCCACATTCCTCATCCTTATTTTCTGGGAGGTGGCAATCCCAGTTGGCTACAGACATACTATTTAGAACTAAATTAAAATGTTACATTATTAACTCCTCATTCACATATTCAACAGGTATTTGTTGCTGCTGGCTCTTGTGCAGCCCTGAGCTAGATTGGGATGGATGTGCATGTGCACATGAATGCCTGCCTGCACACACACACACACACACACACACACACACAAATTTGCAGTGCCTGCCCCTCATTTATTCAGCATGTAGTTATTAAGTGCTGGCTCTTCCGTGAGCATCGTGCAGAGGGCTGGAATTTACATTCTGGTGGCAGAGCAAGGTTTACAGAGGTGACATTACAGAGTAGCACTGAGTGAGACATAACAGGTGTCTCAAATGGGTCATGGGGTTACAGGGGTCTAAAAAGTTCTTGACAGCCACAGATCTCTAGGCCTAGAGATTTAAAAAGCATCTGACTGAAATAGAAGAGAGAAGGACCTTGGTTTGCATTGATAGGTTATATCTACACTCTATACACAGCAAGGAGATGTGAAAGGAATTTGAGCAAGAACTGTTGTTAAGAGCAAGAGCTCTGTCATTCTCTATATAACCCCTGGCAAGCAAATTAACCTCTGAGAGCCCCCAGCTCCGCATCAGTGAAAATTAAGACGGTATGCCCACCTCCTGCTCACGGCTTTCTGCCGAGCACAGAGTGCTTGCTGGGTTATCCGTCCCTTTGTCGGTCGGTGCTGCAGGGGAAGGGGCGGTTAACGAGCTACGTATCTGGTAGACACTGATTCTGACGCGAGGCTTGAGTACTAATTGCCAAGTCGTCGCCTCTAGGCTGGCAACTCCGCCCTTCTTTCAAAAGCTGAACTGCTCGCGCCCCCTGGTGTTGCAGATGCCATGAACCTCTCCCGACCAAGGTCGGCAACTGGGGTCTGCGGCCAGGAGAGGGCGCACGTCAGAGCCCCAGGCTCGGGCAGGGACGCACCCGGTTCTGTGCGCGTTCAGAGTGACGTGTGACAGTCTGGGGCACCGCAGCATTCCTTCGGAAGTCCAATTATATAAAAGGAGAGAGATAACAGAAAGCACCTCACAGGACTGCTCTGGTTCTTAAAAGAACAAATTTAAGACTGACTGAAAACTAGTCCCTGGCCTAAATAAGCAATCAAAATCAACATGTAAGAGCAATTAGTATTATGTATTTCCCAGAACAATGGCTGACACACAACAGATGCTCAAGACCTGTTAAAGAGGGGCCAGGACATCTGTTAATATGTAGTCATTCGTCCATTCAACGACATCTCAAAAAATGTCATGCTTGTTTTATTCTGTTGATACCATAAATACAAAACCCTTTATGAGCCAAAGGGGTTTTGTTTGTTTGTTTGTTTGATTGATTGTTTTTTTTTTGTTCATTTCATTTGTTTGTTTTGAGACACACCCTCACTATATAGCCCAGGCTGGCCTCAAAAACTTTTGATCCTCCTGCCCCAGCTTCTTCAGTGGTAGAATTACAGGCATAGGCCACCATGCCCAGCTCTAAGGAGCCAAGTAAATAAGCAAGGGCCAGCACTCTGGGAGGAAAACAAAGAGAGATCATTCATCCAAACTTCCACAACACAGTTGCTACTAGGTGCCAAGCACTGACCTACCTAGGCACTGGGATGGATAAATAAGTTACAGTCCCTTAGGGGCCTTAGATATTGGTAGGACAGACAAACATGAAATATGATTATTACATGGACTATAATAAAAATAGGAACAACGTGTGGCTGCACAGTTAACCCCCCAACCCCCAGTGGAATCAGCGAACATCACAGAGGAAGTGATACTTGTCCTTGTATGGAAGGAGGGGTAGATGCCCCCAGGTGAAGAAATGATGAAGGGCATTCCAGGCAATAAGAATAGCAGATAAAGTGAGGCTCTGGGTTCAGTCCCCAGCCTCCCCACACCATCTGCCCCCAAAAAGCATTGCACTGCAGCAAGTCACCAACCATCATGGTGCTTCTGGTGAGGAGTTTGGACTCAGTATGGCCACTGGGAGCCTGAACTGAGGAGGCATCATGAGCAGAGGCCACAATTACCATGAAACTAATGAAGTCTGAGCTTCAAGGCCCATCACTAGCACAGCCCCTCCCACATTCTAAAGGGACCAAGCAGTGTAGTCATATAATATCTTATAAAGTTTGAAAAAGTAAGGTATCTCTTTTTTTTTATTGGACATTTTTAATGTACACCTTAATGTGATTCATTCTGACATGCTTTTCATTGTGGCATTTACATATATGCATTTTGATGTACATTATTCATATAGGTTCCCCCTTACCCTCTTGTATGCCTCCCTCCCACACCCTCCCCAACTAAGTCTTCTCTATCATTTACTAGGTAATAATTTTCTATATGTACTTGAGTCCCAGTTCTGTTAGATAGAAATTTTTCCTGTAGCGAACTTTGTTATTATCTTGTCAGAACAATTGCATGCATTTTCTAGACCATTTATATTGACACCAAAAAAAGAAAAAAGTAAGATATCTTAACTGCAAACCATTGACACTGCTGTCTCTTCACTCTTTCTCCTATATCACAGTTTCCTCCATGGTGTGTGGCATTAGAGTGGTAACCACAAGCATTTTTGGAATTCAGCTAAAAGCAAATTGAATGCGGGACTGCTTTGGAGGTATTTGGGGGTGGTTTTGTTTTATTTTTGTGTGTTTTATTGTTGTTTTGTTTGTTTGGTGCTGGGCATTGGACTCAGGTCTTTACATGTGCCAAGCACACACCCTACCAATGAACTACACCCCTAGCCAAAGGGGACTATTTTTTAAGTTAAATATGGGGGGAGGTGTGGTTTATATTGATTTCCATGTATAGTTAAGTTTTTGCTAGTCATGCTAGTATAGGAATTGTTGTTGTTGTTGTTAGGGTCCATCAAATCTGGTCTGACTCGTAGCAACCATATGTACAATAGAATGAAATATTCCCTGATTCTGTGCACACAATGTTTTTTTATGTTTAAGCCCCATTGTGGCAGTCACTATGGCAGTCCATCTAGTTGAGGGTCTTCCTTTTGTTTGTTTACCTGCCACTCTCCCAAACATGATGTTCTCCAGGGATTGGTCCCTCCTGACAACATGTCCAAAATAAGACACAGTTTAGCCACCCTTGCTTTCAAGGAGCACTCTGGTTGCACTTCTAGGACAGATCTGTTCATTCTTTTGGCAGTCAATGGTATATTCAATATTCGTCTCCAGCACCATAAATTCAAAAGTATCAATTCTTTTCCTGTGTCTCTTAATGTCTAGCTTTCACAACCATGTATGTCTCAAAATACCATGACCTTCATGTTACATCTTTACTTTTCAGCACACTTTAAAGAAGTCTTTTGCAATAGCTTTTCCCAATGCAATACATTTTTTGGTTTCTTGACTGCTGCTTCCACATGTGTTGACTGTAGAACCAAGTAAAGCAAAATGTTGGACAACCTCAATCTTTTCTCCATTTATCATGAAATTGCATACTGACCCAGTTGTAAGGATTTTTGTTTTGTTGATATTGAGGCATAATCCTTACTGAAGACTGTGTTCTTTGATCTTCATCAGTAAATCTTTCAAATCCTCTTCACTTTCAGCAAGTAGTCATCTGCATAACTTAGGTTGTTAATGAGTCATCCTCCAATCATGATGCTATGTTCTTCATAAAGTCTAGCTTCTCAGATTATTTGCTCAGCATAGAGACTGAAGTGGTCCAGTGAAAGGATATAGCCCTGATGCACACCTTTCTCAACTTTAAACTAGGCAATGTTTCCTTTTTCTGTTTAAATTACTGCTTCCTGGTCCATGTACAGATTCCTCATGAGTACAATTAAGTGCTCTGGTATTTCCATTCCTTACAATGTTATCCATAATTTGTTATGATCCACATAGTCAAATACTTTTGCATAGTCAATAAAACATAGACATCTTTCTGGTATTCTCTGCTTTTGGCTAATATTCATCTGACATCAGCAATGATGTCCATGGTTCCATGCCTTCTCTGAATCTGGCTTGATTTTCTGGCATTACCCTGTCTATATACTGATGCAGTCATTTTTTAAAATGATCTTTAGCAAAATTTTGCTTGCATATGATATTAATGTTAGCATTCATTCATTTCCATATTTGGTTGGATCCCCTTTCTTGGGAATAGACACATTTATGGAACTCTTCCAGTCAGTTGGCCAAGTAGCTGTTTTCCCAATCTCCCGGCATAAACAAGTTAGCACCTCCTATGCTGCATCTGTTTGTTGAAACGTCTCTATTGGTATCCCATCAATTCCTGCAGCCTTGTGTTTCACCAATTCCTTCAAGGCATCTTCCATCTCATCCTTCAGTACCAATGGTTCCTGATCATATACAACCTCTTGAAATGGTTGATCATTCACCAATTCTCTTTGGTATATTGACTCTGTATATTCCTTCCATCTTCTTTTGATGTTTCCTGCATCATTTAATATTTTCTCTGTAGAATTCTTCACTATTTCTACTCAAGTCTTGAATTTTTTCTTCAATTCCTTAAGCTTGAGAAAAAGTGTTCTTCCCTTTTGGTTTTCTATCTCCAGCTCATTGCACATGTCATTACAATATTTCATTTTGTCTTCTTGAGCTGCCCTTTGAAATCTTCTGTTTAGTTCCTTTGCTTCATTGTGTCTTCCTTTTAATTTAGCTGCTCAACATTCAAGGGCAAGTCTCAGAGTCTCTTGACATTTTTTCCTTTATTTTTAAGAACCAGCTTTCCTCATGAGTGATGTCTTTGATGTCATGCCACAACTCATCTGCTCTTCATTCACTAGTGTCTAACATATCAAACCTGCTCTGAAAGTGGTCTCTGAACTCTGGTCTGATATACTTGGGTCTTGTACTCTTGTTCTAATTTTCTTCAGTTTCAGTTTGAACCTGCATATGAGCAGTTGATGGTCTGATCCACAATTAGCACCTGGTCTTGTTCTGATTTTTGGTAATGTAGTGAGGTTTTCCATCATCTCTTTCCACAAATGTAGTCAGTTTGGTTCCTGTATTTTCCATCTGGTGAATTCCATGTGTATAGTCATTGTTTCTATTGGTGAAAAATGTATTTACAATGAAAAAGTCATTGGTCTGACAAAATCCTATCATGCAATCTCCAGCATCATTTCTGTCACTAAGTCCATATTTTCAAACTATTGAGCCTTCTTCTTTGTTTCCAACTTTTGCATTCCAATCACCAGTAATTATCAGTACATCCTGATTGCATGTTTGATCTATTTCAGATTGAAGGAGCTGGTAAAAATCTTCCCTATCTTCATTTGTAGCCTTAATGGTAGGTATGTAAATTTTAATAATAGTCATATTACCTGGCCTTCCTTGCAGGCATATGGGTATTATTCTATCACTGACAGAATTATACTTCAGGACAGATCCTGAGACATCTTTATGATGATGAATGCAACCCCATTTCTCTTTAATTTGTCATTCCCAGCATAGTAGACCATATTATTAGCTTCTAAGAATACTCCTATCAGTCACTATGCTGCCTCACCAATGATGTGAAGAAGCAGTGGCAAAGATTGTACTCTATGAATATATATGAATATATCCTATAGCAGCTGGTACTAAAAGTAAAATGCAAAGTGGAAGAGAAACAGAATATTAAATGCACTGAGCCAGAAAAGATCTATAGAAAATTCTTACAGTTAGCAGATGTATAAAGTTATAAGTAATCAATTAAGTTCTTATTAATGCCTAGCCAAAACAAAATTTCTCTCTTGTTAAGAAAATAGTAATTCAGTGTGCACTATTGTAAATGCACCATGATATAATGAAAGAGTATGGAAAAGACATGTTTGTTTCTGAGAGCATGGGGGTGAATGCTTATAGGCTGAGCTATTCAAGAGGATGAAAGAGAAGGATCATAATTTCAAGGCCAGCCTGGGTTACATTGCCAGACCTTGTCTCAAAAAAAATAAAAAAGTAAATGTTTGAGGAAAATGTTGTTATTGTTAGGTCCATTGAATCAATTCCAACTCATAGTGATCCTCATAGGGTTTTCAATGGCTGATTGCTTCAGGATTGCTTTGGGAGTGGGTTGCCATGTCCTCCCAATTTGAGGAAATAGGTATGTTAAACCTGATTTAAGCATTATAACACTACACAACATGTACATATATCAAAACACTATGTGGTATCTCATTAATATGTAAAAATTTTATGTATTATATATCAGTTAAAAAAAATTGGAGGTGAAGTGCAGTAGAATAAAACAGAAAATAGGTTTATTCAAGCCTGGCCCTGAAGGAAACAAGAGGCCACTCCATTTCAAATCTCTATCTCAGGGGTTCTGGTAGTGTGAAGGGTTTTTTATGGGATGCAGAGGGTTACAATATGGCAATGAGTGGGAAATCTCCATGCTTGGCAGGGCCTTTCTTTCCAAAGTGGCATCTCCTCTCCTCTTTTTGAAAGTGGATTGGGATCTTGACCTTCTGGGGCTAGCATCTTCATTTTCTTTCAGATAAATGCATTACTTTTCTGCAAGTCAATTCAAATGAACTGAGGAGAGAAAGGGGCATTGCAGAGAATATCATGTGAAAAAATAAAATTTTAAAACATAAAAAAGTAAAAACAAGTCTCAGAAGAATCAAACTGTTTCCAAATAACTGCCTCCCAGAACAAAACTCAAGAATATGTGTAGTAAAACAAAAATATCCAGCCCCTAAAAAGGTAAAATTCTCAATGTCTGTCATCTAATCAGAAATTATGGCATACAAAGCAGTTAGAAAATATGGCAAATAATTAGAAGAAAAATTAATCGGCTGAAAATTATCTCCAAATGATCTGATAGAAATATAAGGCAATTACACTAAAACACCTATTATCTTGTATTCCAGATGTTCAAAGAGATACAAGAAAGACTGAGCTTATTAATTAGAGACATGAAAGATGTAGAAGAGACCCAAATTAAACTTCTAGAAATGAAAACCACAATATCTGAGATGAAAAAAAGGTTGATGGAATTAAAGACAGATTACACAGTGTAGATGTCATGATGTTTTCAGTCACAACATATGGTTGTGAAAGTTGGACATTGAACAAGAGAGACAGGAAAAGAATTGATGCTTTTAAATTATGGTGCTGGAGATGACTATTGAATACACCATGGACTGCCAAAAGAACCAACAGATATGTCCTAGTAGAAGTGCAACCAGAGTGCTCTTTGGAAGCAAGGATGACTAGACTGCATTTTACATAATTCAGACATGTAGTCAGGAGAGACCAATCCCTGGAGAAGGACATCATGTTCAGGAGAGTGGCAGGTCAGCGAGAAAAGGGAAAACCCTCCACCAGATGGATTGACACAGTGTCTGCAACAATGGGCTTAAACATAAATAAGATTGTGTGCCTGGCACAGAATTGGGAAGTGTTTCGATCTGCTGTACATAGGGGTCTCTATGAGTCGGATTCGACTCAACGGCACCTAACAACAACACAGTGTAGAAAAAAAATGATGGTTAAACTTGAAGAAATAGCAATAAAAACTATCTAAAATGAAACACAGAACATAAAAAAATTGTTTCTTTTTTTAAACAAACAAAACATCAGTGAACTATGGGACAAGATCAAACAACCTAATATAAGTTTAATTGACATCTGTAAGGGAAAATATTTAACAAGTGATGGCTGTTTTTCAAATTTAATGAAAATGATAAATCCACAGTTACAAAAAAGTTAATGAATCTTAGCACAGAAATATGGCAGAAACTACTATAAATATCATCATTGCTTGAAACCAGTGATGAAGAAAGACCTTTAGCTGCTGTAGTGGCTCACACCTATAATCCCAGGGATTTAGGGAATGGAGGCAGGAGGATCACAGGTTTGAAGCCAGAGGCAGCCTGTGTAATTTAGTGAGAACCTGTCTCAAGGTAAAAAAAAATTTAAAAGGGGGGCTAGAATAGTGATGTAATAGTTGCACAATGGAAACGGCCAATGCTGTATTACTCTGCACCCCACCATCATTTCCCAATAAAGGGAGAAAAAGGGGGGTCTAGAGGTGCAGCTCAGTGGTAGAGCACTTACAAAGTATGTGCAAGGCCCTGAGTTCAACTCCCCAGTACCACACCAAAAAAAAAAAAAAAAAAAAAAAGGAAGATCTTTAAAACAACCAGCGGTGGGTAAAGTTATTGTGTACAGATACAAATTAGCAAGGACACACATCACAGCAGACTTCTCACTAGTAACAATCCAATTCTAAAGATAGTGATGTAATAGCTGTAGAGTACTGAAGAAACTGAGTACTGAATTTTGTTAAGTTAAAATTGTATATCCAGTGAATATACCCTTTAAAAACAAAGGGGGCTGGGTATAGCTGCCCATAACTATAATCCCAGCACACAAGAGATTGAGGAAAGAGGATCCCAAGTCCCAGACCAGCATGGGCTATATAGGGAGTCCTTGTCTTTAAAAAAAAAAAAAGAAAGAAAGAAAAGAAGAAAAAAGAAAGAAAGAAAGAAAGAAAGAAAGAAAGAAAGAAAGAAAGAAAGAAAGGAAAGAAAGAAAGAAGGAAGAAAGAAAGAAGAAAGAAAAAGGAAGAAACCTGAGGATTTTTTGGTTTGGTTTGGTTTTGCTTTTCTTTCTTTTTTTCTTTTTCTTTTTTTGCAGTACTTGGGAGTTGAACTCAGAACCTCACAGATACTTTGCAAGGGCTTTATCACTGGACTGCACCCCACCCTTTTTTTTTTTTTTTTTACGTGGTACTGGGGATTGAACCCAGGGCCTCACGCTTGCATGCTCTGCAAGTGCTGGACCACTGAGCTGCATCCCCAGCCCAGTTTTTTTTTGGTTTTGTTTTCTGTTTTTTGTTTTTTGTTTTTGTTTTTTTTACTTTTTGAGACAGGGTCTCGCTAAGTTATGCAGACCGCCTGCCTCTGGTATCGAACTTGCGATCCTCCTGCCTCCACCTCCCGGGCAGCTGGGATTACAGGCGTGCACCACCACGCCTGGCTCCCCACCCTATTTTTTATTTTTTATTTTGAGTCAAGGTCTTCTAAGTTGCACATGCTGCGTCTGGCCTCCACCTCCGAAGTTGCTGGGATTTCAAGGATGTGCCACCCCACACAGCTTCCAGAAATCTGGATTTACACAAACGAATGAAGAATACCAGAAATGGTAGTTATATGGATAAATACAAAAGATTTTTTCCTTGCTCTTTAAATCGATTTAAAAATCATCACAGCCGGACATGGTGGCCCATGCCTTTAATCCCAGTGACTCAGGCGGCAGAGGTAAGAGGATCTTGAGTTCGAGGCCAGAGGCAGTGTGTGCAATTTAGCGAGACTTTGTCTCAAAATAAAAAATAAAAAAGGAGCTTGGAGCGCAGTTCAGTGGTAGAACACTTGCCTAGCATGTGCTCTAAGTTCAACCCCTTCTTGTTGTTGTTGTTAGGTGCCCATCAAGTCGGTATCTGACACACAGTGACCCTGCATACAACAGGGGAAACACTACTGTCAGTGCTTCTCTGCTGTTCATAGTGTTTTCACTGGTGGATTGATTTTTGGGAGTGGGTTGCCGGGTCCGTCTCCCAAGCCTATAGCACCTGGTGTTCCCAGGCCGCCTCTCATCCAAGTACTAACCAGGCCCAACCCTGCTTAGCTTCCCAGATCTGATGGGATCAGATGCCACAGGGCTATGACTACAGGGAAGTTCAACCCCTAGCGCTAAAGAAAAATAAATAAATAAATAAATAAAAATTACAATGAATTGTAGGATTTTTAACATATGTAGAAAAAGATGACATGCATGGCAACACAGTACAAAAGCTGAGAAAGGAGATATGCAAGTATACTTTTATAAGATTCTTATACCACATATAAATTACTATAATATTACATGCAGATAGACACAGTAAGTTGAAGTTGTACACTATAAACCCTAAAGCAACTACCAAGAAACAAAACAAAGCTAATATGTCAACAAAGTAGATATAAATGGAAAAATAAAATAATCCAAAACAAAGAAAAAGAGGGAAAAGAGAGTAAGAGCAAGTGACAGAAAAATGGGAAGATTGTTGATTTAAAGCCAATCATATTAATAATCACTTAAAATGTAAATAACCTAAACAATTCAATTAAAGACACAGACTGTCATATTTTATTTTAAAAAGTGACACCAAAATATGTGCTACCAATAAGAAATCCACTTTAAATATAGATACAAATGGAGCAAATTGTGATGGAACATTCCACCTAAATGTAGCAGGACACATTATTTTTGCATATCCACAAAACATTCATCATAATGGACAATATTATTGGCCACTAAAGCATCTCAGTAAATTTGAAAATATTTAAATCATACAAATCACATTTCCTCACCATAAAGGAATTAAATTAGAAATAAATAACAGAAAAGTCTCCAAAAAATTCCCCCAAATATTTGGAAAATAACACATTTCCAAATAACCCATGGGTAAAAGAAGAAATCAAAGAAGGAATTAGAAAATAAATTGAACTGAATGAAAACACAACATGTCAACATTTGTGGGATGCAGATTGCATTGGACAGTGTTCTCCAGAGAAACAAAACTAACAGAATACATATATAATTATAAGAGGGGATTTATTAGATTGGCTTACACACTCAGAGCCAGAAGAGTCCTACAAGGGCTATCTGCAGACTGGAAAGCCAGGGACACTAGTAGCCTCTCAGTCAAGAAGCTGGACGCCTCAGAGCAAGAATGAACAATGATGTAGGCCCAGTCCCAAAATGATGGCCTGGAGGCCCCCTGGAGAGTCACTGATGCAAGTCTATGTTCAAGGCTGAAGAATCTAGAGTCTAATATCCATACATGATGGCAGTAGCAAAAAGACACTTCAGATCAAGAAGAATTAAGGGCAGGGTGTGGTGGCACATCCCTGTAATCCTAGCACTTGAGAGGCTGAAGCAGGAGAATTGCAAATTCAAGGCCAGTCTAGGCTACATAGCAAGACCCTATCTCAAACTATAAAATAATAAATAAATAAATAAATAAATAAATAAATAAATAAATAAAAGCATACATATACAAAAGCTTTCTTTCCTCTTTTGTTTTTTGTTTCATCCCAGTCCCCAGCTTATTGGATGGATGGTGCCACCCACATACAGGGAAGATCTTCCCCACTCAGTTCGCTAACCTATGTACCAATCATCTACGGGAACACACCCCACAGATACACTCAGAAGTGTGCCTTACCAATTTTCTAGGCATCTCTCAATCCAGTCAAGTTGATAACCAAGATTTACCACCACACAGATAAAGCAGTGCTTGAAGGGAGATTTGTAACACTAAATATATTTTAAGAAGACAGGTTTCAAATCAATTATGAAAATAGAAGTCAGAGTGATGTCAGAGTGATATCATCGAGATCATGGGCAAGGAGGTCCCAATGCTCATCCCTCCGACAAAAACAACAGAAACAAGGAATAAACTACATACTGACTAAAATAGTTCCAAGAAAGCTCCAGAACACAATTAAGAACATAACCCCAACCCATAGGAGCACACAATTCAAAGACAGCACATCAAAATATTTAAGAAGTATCTTGCCTGTATCAGTCCACTCGCCATTCTTGCAAACTTGGCAACAAGAGGGATTCTCCTCCCCAATGTGAGCTCTTGCTGTAGGAGAAAAGGAGAGCAAGAAGACCCTAATAGCCCTCACTAACACCATAAGAAGCTTTCACTGCCAAAGACATCCCCAATCTCTGCTATTGCTGACCCTCAATTGACTGAGCTGTCCAAAGTGCATGCTAATGTCTCCCTCCAAAAAAGGGCTGCTGCTGTGTCCCCAATCACTAAAACTACCAACCTTACTCCCCACAACTGTACACATGCCCTGGACCCTAGAGCCAAGGCCATTCTATGCATGCCCATGGCTGCCACTGGCACCCTCACTGCACTGGGCTCACTCACACTCCATATCTCAGAGCTATGCCTGTTGCACATGCACTCATGCATCAGATACTAGGACCACTGCCAATGTGAGCATGCCTGCACCTTGGATCTGGCACATAAAGGGATACCCTCAGTGATGACTTCTCTTTCATAAGGTGAGGGGAGAACAGGGAAACACCAGTAGCTCTTGTCACTGAGGACCTGAATGGTCCTCACCATTGCCATGAACACCCATAGCCTGGACCACTGGGGATTCTATAGTCATTGCCTATGCTAACGTCAGCTGATTGAGCTGCACAGTCACTGTTCTAACCACAGAACTGGTGCCAATGCTGTGGCTTCTGAGAGCTGGAGACACTGTACCCCACCCAAAATGAAATCCTTGTACCCAGTCTTTCTTAACGTAAGTCAGCCAATAAGTCTGGAAGAGATGAGTATCCCTTCAAAATGGCAGAGAAGACATCAATGCAAGGCTATAAGAAACATAAAGCAATCAAAGAAGCCTAACACCACTAAAGGAACACAATAATTTTTCAGTAACAAACACCAAAGAAACAAACATCTACAAACTTCCTGACAAGGAATCCAAAACAATTATTATAAGGAAGCTACATGAGAACACAGGCAACTCAATGAAATAAAAAAAAAAAAATTCACAAACAAAAGAAGTTCAACATAGAAATAGAAATGAAAAAGAGCTAAATAAAATTCTAGAACTAAGCTGGGCATGGTGACACACACCTGCAAGTATAGCACTCAGGAAACTGAAGCAGGATAATCACAAATTCTGGGCCAGGATGGCTGGGCTACATAGTGAGACCCTGTCTCAAAAACAAACAAGCAAATACAAGAATTCTGGAACTGAAGAATTCAATGAATGAAATGAAAAATGCAATAAAGAGCTTTGACAGCAGACTTGATCAAGCAAAAGAATTAAACATTCAAAGACAAGTCAGTTGAAATTATCCAGGCATATGGGAAAAAACAATGAAAAAGAGTGAAGAAAGCCTGTAGTACTTATGAAACATCACCAAGTGAACCAGTATATACACTGGAGAGTTTCAGAAGTAGAAAGGAGAGTGATAAAAAAGTAGACAGTGTGTTTAAAGAAATAGTTGCAAAAAATTTCCCAAATCTTGAGAGAGGAATGGACAACCAGATTTATGAAGTTTAAATATTCTCCAATATAATCAACCCAAAGAAGACCACACCAAGAAAAATTATAATCAAATTGTCCAAAGTTAAGAACAAAGAGAATTTTGAAAGTAGTAAAAGTAACTCATCGCATGTAAGGGAACAGCTATAAGACTATTAGCATATTTGTGAGAAGAAATCATGCAGGCCAGGCCAAAGTAGAAAGATATATTCAAAATACTGAAAGAAAAATACTGCCATCCAAGTATACAATACCCAGCAAAACTATTCTTCATATTGTCTTTCTTTCTTTTTTTTTTCCCCCAGTATTAGGGCATTGAACCTAGGGTCCTATGAATAGTAGACAAGTGCTCCACCAATAAGCTGCACCCACAGCCCTTTTTTTAATTTTTTACTTTGAGACAAGGTCTCACTAAATTGCATAGGCTGCCTCTGGCCTTGAACATGGAATCCTCCTGCCTCAGCCTCCTGAGTCATTGTGATTACAGGAGCATTGCCATGGCACCTAGCTAAAATTTTCCTTTAAAATGAAGGACAGCTGGGCAGTATGGCACACATCTTGGCTGAGACAAGAGGACTGTGAGTTCAAGGCCAGCCTGAGGTACACTGTGAGTTCAAGGCAAGACTGGGTTATATATGTTGTGATACTCTGTCTCAAAAAAAAAGGACAAAGTTTGAGACAAAAACTGAAGGAAAAGAATTTATCACCATTAGACCTGCCTTATAAGAAATACTGGAGTTCTTCAAGTTGAAACAAAACCATGCTAAATAGTAAAATGAAAGTATATAAAATCATAAATCCACCTGCTGAATTAAATATTTAAACACATATAGGTTAATGTAACACAATAAAGGCCATCTATGAAAATCCCACAGTTAATATCATCATCAATGAGAAAAAGCAGAAAGCTTTACTTATAAAAGCTGGTACAATGCAAAAATGCCTATCCCCACCACTTCTTTTCAATATAGGACCGAAAGTCCTAGCCAGAGCAGTTAGACAAAAAAATAAAAGGCATCCACATCAGAAAGGAAGAACAAGAGGCTGAGGCAGGAGTGGGATTCAAACCCATGAAAATTGGGGTTCAGGTTCAGGGATGAGTTTAATACGTTAAAATTTAGAGTGTTTGAGTTTGGTTTGGCTTCAAGTTTAAAATTTTAATACTAAGTGTAGATAGAAAAATACATTTTTTCAATTTTTAAATATCTAATGATATATATATATATATATATATATATATATATATATATATCATTAAAAGCTGAGCCTGAACCCAATTTTCACTGGGTTTGAATTCAGATTTGGGTTCAGAAAAAGATTTTTAAGTTCTTGAATCAGAATAGATTCAAGGTTCAGGTCTGGCTTCAGTTTGAAGCCCTACTATCTACACATAGGATTTAAACCTATGTACAAGTTTTATTATATGTTTATAACACACCAAAAAAAGCCTGAACTAATTCAGGGTTCAGGAACCAGTTCAGTTTTGAAGCCCTGGGCAGAAGCATTGTACGTTTGAGGCCAGCCTGGGCCACATAGCAAGATTCTGTCTCCAAAAGAAAGAAAAGAAAAAGTAAAATTATCTTTGCTTAAGACAACATGGTCATATACATGGAAAACACTAAAGATAGACAGGCATGTTGGCACATGCCTGTGATCCCAGTACTTGGGAGGCTGAGGCAGGAGGATCACAAGTTTTAGGCCTGGACGACATATCAAGACCCCGTCTCAAAACAAAACAGACAAAAGAAAAGAAAAGATTCAACAAATAAACAAGAAAATTATTAGGACTAACAACTGAATTTAGTAAAGTTGCAGGATAGAAAAATAAAATCATATAAATAAATAAAATCATATAAAAATCAATTACCTTTCTATACATAAACAGTGCACTGTCCAGAAATGAAATTAAGGAAAACAATGCTATTCACAATAACAACAACAAAATACTTAGGAATAAACCTAAGCAGATTTTGAAGACTTAAACTTACACTGAAAATTATAAAATATCTAAGGAAATAAAGGAGACACAGATAAATAGAAAGACATCCTGTGTTTATAGATTGAAAAATTAATATTGTTAAAATATCCATATTAGCCAAAGTGATCTACACATTTAATGTAATCCCTATCAAATTCCCAGCATTCTTTACAGAAATAGGAAAATAATACTAAAATTCATATGGAACTACAAAAGCAATGTACTTCACCGTATTAACAATTCTAAAGAGATATATGATCATGTCAATACATTCAAAAAAGTATTTGTCAAAAATCTAATATCTATTGCAGATAAAAACTCAGCAAACTAGGAATAGAAAGGAACATATTCAAACTGATAACGGAGATCAAGGAAAAACCTACAGTTTACATCAAATTTAATCATGAAAGCATAAATGCTTTCCCCAAGATTGGGAATAACGTATTACTACCTACTATTACCATATTCAGTCAAATATTATATTGGAGGTACTGGCCAATGTGGTAAAACAAGAAAAAATAAATAAAAGGCACACATATTGGAAAGGGAGAAATGAAACTGTTTATATTTTCAGACAACATGTTATCTCAGTAGCAAATCATATGGGTTCTATATTTTTCAAATTCTACTAAAACTAATAATTGAATTTAGCAAGGTTACAGAATAGATCAATATATAAAAGTCAGTTACTTTTTGGTTTTTACTTTTTAGCAGTGCTAGAGATCAAACCCAGGACTTTGCACTTGCTGGGCAAGTACTCTACCACTGAGCTACTCCCCTAGCCTAGTATTACTTCATGATACTAGCAATAGGAATAGAAATTAATAAATAATGCTATTTATAATAGCATCCCCCACATGTCTGTCAGTTTGTGCTGTGGGGGCTTGTGTGTTGCTATGATGCTAAAAGTTCTGTCACTGGTATTTCAGATACTGGTAGGGCCACCCATGGTGGACAAGTTTCAGTTGAGCTTCCAGACTAAGACAGACTAGGGAGAAAGACCTGGCAGTCCTCTCCCAAAACAATTAGCCATTGAAAACCCTATGAATAACAGACAAGTACTATCAAATATATTGTTGTTGCTATTGTTAGGTGCTGTCAAGTCCGACTCATAGCGACCCTATGTATAGCAGATTGAAACGCTTGCCGATTCTGTGCCAGGCAAACAATCTTATTTATGTTTAAGCCTATAGTTGCAGACACTGTGTCAATCCATCTGGTGGAGGGTTTTCCTCTTTTGCATTGACCTGCCACTCTCCCAAACATGATGTCTTTCTCTAGGGATTGATCTCTCCTGACTACATATTCGAAATATGTAAGACGTAGTCTGGCCATTCTTGCTTCCAAGAAGCACTCTGGTTGCACTTCTTCTAGGACAGATTTGTTGGTTCTTTTGTCAGTCCATTGTATATTCAGTTGACGTCTCCAGCACCACAATTCAAAAGCATCAATTCTTCTCCTGTCTCCCTTGTTCAATGTCCAGCTTTCACAACCATATGATGCGACTGAAAATACCATGGCATGAGTCAGACACACCATTGTCTTCAATGTGACATCTTCGCTTTTCAATACTCTAAAGAGATCTTTTGCCACAGCTTTTCCTAGAGCAATGCATCTTTTGATTTCTTGACTGCTGCTTCCGCGGGTGTTGATTATAGAGGCAAGCAAAACAAAATCTTGGACAACCTCAATCTTTTCTCCATTTATTGTGAAGTTGCGTTGCTGACCCAGTTGTAAGGATTTTTGTTTTGTGGATGTTTAGTCGCAACCCATATTGAAGGCTATGATCTTCATCAGCAAATGTTTTAAATCCTCTTCACTTCAGCAAGAAGAACTGTGTCAGCTGCATAATGCAGGTTGTTAATGAGTCTTCCTCCAATCCTGATGCCGAGTTCTTCCTCATAAAGTCCAGCTTCTCGGATTATTTGCTCAGCATATAAATTGAAGAGATAGGGTGAAAGTATACAGCCCTGACGCACACCTCTCTCAAACTGTCAGTTTGCCGCACTGTGGGGGCTTGTGTGTTGCGATGAAGCTGAAAGCTATGCCACTGGTATCTCAGATACCAGCAGGGTTACCCATGGTGGACAGGTTTCAGCTGAGCTTCCAGACTAAGACAGACTTGGGAGGAGGCACGGGCGAACCACTCCCGAAACAACTAGCCATTGAAAACCCTATGAAATAGCAAAGAAACACTGTCAGATATAGTCCCGGGAAATGAGCCCCCGAGGTTGGAAGGCACTTAAAAGACTACTGGGGAAGAGTTGCTTCCTCAAAGTAGAGTCTGCCATGATGACAGAAATGGAGTAAAGCCCCAGGGACCTTCATTTGCTGATGTGGCACGACTCAAAATGAGGAGAAACAAATGTAAACATCATCAAATATAGTGCCAGAAAATGAGACCCACAGGCTGGAAGGCATTCAAGAAATGACTGGGAAAGAGTTACCTCCTCAAAGTAGATTAGACCTTAATGACAGGGGTGAAATAAAGCCCCTGGGACCTCCTTTTGCTGATGTGACATGACTTAAAATTAGAAGAAATATAGTGCCTGCAGCACTGGGCTCAAACATAGAAAGATCGTGTGCATGGCACAGTGTGGGGTACTGTTTATTCTGTTGTACATAGGGTTGCTATGAGTTGGATCCAACTCAATGGCACCCAACAACAATAATAGTATCAAAATAAAATTTCAGAATATTTGACAAAAGATATGCAAGATTTTAGCAATGAAGCTATACAACATTCCTCAAATTGAAGAAGATCTAAGTAAATAGAAAGATATATTGTGTTCATGGATCAGAAAGCAATATTGCTAAGATGTCGATTCTCTTTAAATTGATTTATAGGGTCAATGTAATCCCAATGAAATTATCAACAGGCTTTTATTTTGTAGGAATTGACAAGATAATTCTAAAATTTGTGCAGTAATATAAAACACCTAACATAATCAAAACAAGCTTAAATAATAAAAACAAAATTGGAAAAAGTCACTGCGTGATTTGAAGACTTCTTATAAAGTTATAGTAAGCAAGACCGTGTGGTACTGGCATAAAAGTAAACAACTATATCACTGGAACAAAAAAAGGGAGTCCAAAACAGATCTCAAATGTATGATTATGCATAAAAGCAATTCAATAAATAAAGTATAGTCTTTTCAACACATGGTGCTAATCTTTTCAGTATTTCTGTTCTTTTCTTTCTTTCCTTCCTTCCTTCTTTTCTTCTTTCCTTTTTTGAAATAAAACCTCTGCTTTATTGCCTAAAGTAAAAGCACTAGTATATTGCTATGATAAGTAACATATTATCTGGGGATAGTGACACCTGCCTATAATCCCAGCATATGGGAGGCTGAGAGAAGAGGATTGATGTGGGTTCTGGAAAGCAGTGTAGTCTACATAGCAAGTTCTTAGCCATCCTGCTCTACACAGCCAGGCTCTTCTCAAAAAAAAAAAAAGTATCATACTTATTAAAAATTTTGTGATAAAGGGGAAAATTACTGAAGACAGAAGTGAAGAACTTTGATGTTAATTTTAGAGATTATCATGCCTAAAGGCCACTAGCCCTTCTCTGCCACCAGGAATATTGTGTGTATTAGCTTTTACATTGCTGTTACCAAAATACCTGAGAGGAAAGATTTGGTTTTGGCTCATGGTTTCAAGGATTCAGTCCATGCTGATGGGAAGGACATGGTTGAAGAGGCAACAGGACTGTGTGGCGGAGGAAAGTTTTTCACATCATGGCAGATTAGGAGTAGGGAGAACTCCAGTGCTAGTCTTTTCAAACATTGGATATCTATATGCAAAAACTAAACTTTGATCCACACCTCACACCAAATAATTAACTGAATATATATTGTAGATATAAATGTAAAATGAAGGACTTGAAATGTAGCTCAGTGGTGGATTGCTTAACACACATAAGGCCCTGGGTTTAATTCTAAGTACCACAAACCAAACCAAACAAATAAAAACTCTCCCCCAAAAATCCAAAAACCTAAACCTATAAAAACTTCTAGAAGATAACACAGGAATGAAATCTTGGTGACCATGGGTTAAGCAAAGATACCAAGAGTAGCCAGGCATGGTAGTACATGCCCGTAATCCCAGCACTTAGGAAGCTGAAACAAGAGGATCATAAATTTGAGGGCAGAATGGGGTACATAGCAAGACCCTGCCAATAAATAAATAAATAACACTACTCATAAAGAACAAATTTACAAATTGGGCTTTCTCAAAATTGAAAGCTTCTACTCTTTCAAAGGCACTACTTAGTGAATGCAAAGACAAACCAGTAACTAGAATGATATGTTTTCAAATCATATACCTAATAAAGGACTTATACCCAGAATACATAAAGGGCTCTCAAAAGTCAATAATAAAATAAATAATCCAATAAAAATGGGAGCGAGGTTTTAATAGACATTTCCAAAAGAACAAATAAGACAAAGAGAAGGCAAATAGGCAAATAAAAAGATGCTCAATATCATTGGTTATTAAGGAAATGCAAATTAAAACCACAATAAAACCACATACCTATTAGAATGACTAAAATTAAGTTGACTCTCTCTACTATGCGCTGATGAGGATGGAGAGCAACTGGAACTGCTTATGGAAGTATATATGGTACAACAACTTAGAAAAATAATTTATTTTCTCCAAGAGTTAAACATACATCTAACTGCCATGCCACTTCTATTTACTCAAGAGAAATCAAAACATTTGCCTATACAAAGATTATAAAACAATGTTCATAGCAACTTTATATATAAGTCAAAAACTTGAAAGTACTCAAATGTCTGTTAACAAGCTTGTGGATAAACTGTGGTATATCCATAAAATGGGGCTGGGATTTAGCTCAGTTGGTAGAGTGCCACTCTGCAATCTCTGAGGTTCCAAGTTTGAATCCAAGCATGACAAAAATGGGAGAAGGACACAGCAGTCCACTCCTGAGGCAATCCCAAAACAATCAGCCATTGAAAACCCTATAAGTGTCGCTATGAGTTGGACATGACTTGACAGTACCTAACAACAACAACAATCCATATAATGGAATATTATTCAGCAATAAAAAGGATTATCTACAATATATACAATAATATGGATGAATCGCAAAATAATTATATTTAAAAAGACGATTTTTTTGCAGTGTTGGGGATTGAAGCCAGGGGACCTTGCACTATGCACATGCTCTACCACTGAGCTATATTCTGAGGCCCTAAGAAGAAAGGCTTAAAAAAAAAAAACTATATGGTTCCATTTATTTAAAATTCTATAAATGCAAGATAATATACAATGAACAAAAGCAGATTGGTGGTTGCGTGGAGATGGTGGAGAACAGAGAGAGGCAGTGACAAAAGTGCCAAATTACAAAGCTGTGACATAGTAGGAAATATATAGTTGGTTTCTATCCCCTGTTTCCTAACACACAGCTCCTAAACCCTTGGAATCTCCAAAATGGTGTGTCTTTCTGTATGCTACTGAAGTTACTGGTGAGAAAGGGGTTCTTGAATAGCCTTAGGATGCAGACTGTTTGCTAAGGGAACTAATTATGTGATTAGAAGTTTGGAAATTTAAGCCCAATCCATCCCAACCTTCCAGAACAAAGGCTAAACGTTGAATCAATCACCAAAATGGCCAATGATTTAATCAGTCATGCCTATGTAATGAAGCCTCCCTAAAACCCTAGAAGGTCTGGGGTTGGAGAGCTTCTGATTTGCTGAACACATGGAGGTGACAGGAGGGTGACACACATGGAGAGAGCATACTCCATGCTCCTTCCCACATCCCCTGCCTCTTTCATATGACAACTCATCTGAACCCCATATCATATCCTTAATTCATATGATAAATTGGTAAATGTATGTAACTGTTTCCCTGTATTCTCTAAGCCACTTTAGTGAACTAACTGAGCACAAGCAAAAGTCTGTGGGAATCTCTAGTTTATAGCTAGTAAGAAATCTCAGAGGACAGGACTTACAATGTGAATCTAAGCTCTTAACCCGTGGAATCTAATTCTAACACTAGATCAAAAGTATCTTAATTGAATTGAATTGTAGGACACCCAGTTGGTATCACCAGCTAGTTGATGTATGGGGGAAGAAAGCCCCACACATCTGGTGTCAGAAGTGAAGAACTGAGTATTTTGAGTCATAAGACTCTAGAATGGTTCCTCTTCCTCCATGACTTTATCATATTACTGAAAGCCTATTTTCAACATTTCTTTTTATTTACTACATGATGCTGACCTATCAAAAAAAAAATTACAAGGCATACTAACAGACAATGAACACAGTTTGAAGTGCCAAAGCAAACACCAGAACTGTACTCAATTGTGGTGGGGTGGTTGAAATTGTCAGACTGGAAATTTAAAACAACGATGATTAATATGCTAAGGGTTCTAATGGATAAAGTAGGCAGCATGCAAGAACAGATAGGCAATATAAGCAGAGAGATGGAAATTCTAAGAATGAATAAAAAAGAAATGCTAGGGATCAAAAAAATTGACAGAACTGCAAGGAGAAAGAGATCAATCGACTATTATAGTTAGAGCCTTCAACACCCCTTTATCACAAATGGACAATCTAGCAGGCAGAAAATCAGTAAGGACATCGTTGAACTCAATAGCACCATCCATCAACTACATAATGGACATCTGTAGACCACTTCATCTAACAACAGCATAATACACACTTTTCCCAAACTCATATGGAACATTCACCAAGAAAGACCACATTCTGGACATAAAACTCACCTTGACAAATTTAAAAGAATAAACATCATACAATGTCTATACTCAAATTATGTTTAAAGTAAACTAGAATTCATTAATATAAAGCCAGCTAGAAAATTCCAAAATACTTGGAGATTAATCAGATTTCTAAATACACATGGGTCAAAAATGAAATATCAAGAAAAATTTTTTAAATATTTTGTACCAAATGAAAATTAATGTACAACTTATCACCAGCCACAGAGGCACATGCCTGTAGTTTGAACTACTTTGGAAGGCTAAGGAAGGAGTATTGCTTAAGCCTAAGATTTGAAGCCAGCCTGGGCAACATAGTGAAACCTTATGTTGTTGTTATTAAGTGCCATGGAATCAATGCAACCCTATGAGAAACAGGAAAAACAGTATTGTTAGTGCTTCTCTGCTATTCATTGGGTTTTCAACAGCTGATTGTTTTTTGGAAAGTGGGTTGCTGGGTCCTTCTCCCAAGCCTACAACACCTGGTGTTCCCAGGCAGTCTCCCATCCAAGCACTAACCAGGTCTAACCCTGCTTAGCTTCCAAGATCTAATGGGATCAGGTGCCACAGTGGTACGGCTGCAGGAGAGACCCTATATCAAAATAAAAAATACAACTTATCAAAATTTGTAGGATAGTGAAAGCAGTGCCTAGAGGGAGATTTATAGCATTGGATGTAAATATTACAAAAGAAGAGCTGGGCGCAGTGGCACAGGACTGTAATCCCAGCGGCTAGGGAGGCAGAGGCGGGAGGATCGCAAGTTCAAGGCCAGAGGCAGTCTGCGTAATTTAGCGAGACCATGTCTCAAAAAGTAAAAAAATGGGCTGAGGTGCAGCTCAGTGGTCTAGCACTTGCAGAGCATGCAAGCGTGAGGCCCTGGGTTCAACCCCCAGTACCGCAAAAAATAATAATAATAATAATAAAATAAAAATAAAAATTACAAAGGAAGAAAGATCTAAACTAATCAAGGTTTCTGCCTTAGAAAACTAAAGAAGAGCAAATTAATTCCAAAGTAAGCAGAAGAAATAAAAATTAAAGCATAAATGAATTAAACTGAACATGTGAAATCAACAAAACCAAAAATTGACTCTTTAAAATAAATAAACAAAACTAAGAAAAAAAGAGAAAAGGCATAAATTACTAATATCAGAAATGAAATAGGGACATTACTACAGATCCCAAAGACATTAAAAAGATAGTAAAAGAATATTATGAACAACTGTAGGCCCACAAATTTGACAATCTTAATAAAATGGACCGATTCCTTGAAAAACACAACCTGCCAAAACTCACACAAAAAGAGATAGATAATCTGAGTGGACATACATATACTAGTGAAATTAAATCAATAATTTATAAACTTCCAAAATGGAAACCACTAGGTTTAGATGAGTTTGCTTCTGAATTTAAAGTTTATTTAAGAAAGAAATTATCCTAAATATCTATAATCCCCTCAAAGGATAATTGTATAGGGAATATTTCCTAACTTATCCTACAAGGTCAGCATTACCCTAATACCCAAATTGCACAAAGACAGAGAAGTGTGTCCTCATCAGAGGACTGCAGACCAATATCTCTCATTAAAATAGATGCAAAAGTCCTCCACAAAATGTTAGCAAATTTAATACAACATTGTATCAAAAGCAATATATACCATAACCCAGTGAGATTTATTCCCGGTATATCAAGCTGGTTCAACATTCAAAACTCAAACACAAAAACAGGTTAAAG
This sequence comes from Pedetes capensis, assembly GCA_007922755.1. Taxonomy (NCBI): domain Eukaryota; kingdom Metazoa; phylum Chordata; class Mammalia; order Rodentia; family Pedetidae; genus Pedetes; species Pedetes capensis. Next base: position 80,307 of record VMDO01007838.1, read on the forward strand.
AAAAAATATTGTATGATTATATCAATAGAGGAAGAAGCTGGATTCAAGGGTTAATGCCTGTAATTCCAGGCATTCAGAAGGCTGAGGCAGGAGTGTTTGAGCCCAGGAGTTTGACATCAGCCTGGGCAATATGTTGTTGTTGTTAGGTGCCGGCGAGTCGGTATCCGACTCATAGCGACCCTCTGTACAACAGGGGAAACACTATTGTCAGTGCTTCTCTGCTGTTTATAGGGTTTTCAATGGCAGATTGATTTTTGGGAGGGGGTTGCTAGGTCCTTCTCCCAAGCCTACAGCTTCTGGTGTTCCCAGGTGGTCTCCCATCCAGGTACTAACCAGGCCCGACCCTGCTTAGCTTCCGAGATCTGACGGGATGGGATGCCACAGGGCTATGGCTGCAGTCTGGGCAATATAGTAAGACCTCATCTCAAAAAAAAAAAAAAAAAAAAAGTACAGAAAAAGCATTTGACAAAACCCAGTATACTACATGGTAAATCCTCTTACCAACTAGAAATAGAAGACTTCCCTAAAATCTACAAAAACCTTGGAGCTAACATTATACTTAATGGTGAGAAATTCAAAGCTTTCCATTAAGATCAAGAAAGGCAAATATGTCCTCTCATACCACTCCTTTTCACACCATACTGGAAGTCCTAACTAAGGTGATAAGACAGGAAAAAGTATATATAAAAGCATTACTACAACAACATACCTATGGCAGCCAATTTATAAGAGCAAGAGAGAGAGAGAGAGAGAGGGAGAGAGAGAGAGAAGGAGAGAGAGATTGATTTATTTAGCTCATAGCTATGGAAGTTCAAAGTTCACAAAGCCTTCCACAAAGTTTTAGAGCATGGACATGATGCAACCAAGTTCTTTGCCAAGGAATAACAATTATAGCCTTTAGTCCAATTTCCAATCTGATCTTCATTTCCACCTAAGACTGGTTCCTAGTTTCCTTGCCTTCTGAGCCCTCACTGGAATTTCCCATAATACTCTGCTATAGGATTCTAGGCTTTTTCTAGTCTGTTCCTCCAAACTCTTCCAATCTCTACCCATATGCCAATGTCAAAGGACTCTTCACATTTTTAGGTATAGTTATAGTAATAGCCTTACTCCTCAGTACCAACTTTTGTATTAGTCAATTTTTCATTACTATATCAAAATACCTGAGGCAGCTAATGCATGAAGAAGTTTATTTAGCTCACTATTTTGGAGGGTCAAAGTTCAAAATCAGAAGGCCCCATTGGTTGAGCCTCTGACAAGGGGCAGTGGATGACATCACACCATCGGGGAAGTATGTGTAGGGGCAAGCAGTGACATTTTGAACCATGAAGAAGAAAGAGAGGGAGGGTCTAGGCCTGCTCCTTATATAACAACCCTCTTGTGAGAACTCAAGGGTCACATGAGTGTTACATAATGTCTTCCAACGGCACTCCTCCAATGAACTCCCACTACACCTCATCTCTGTTGAGTACTCACTACTACAAAATCGCCACAATGAAGACAAAGCTTCCAACACAGAGACCCATAGGGGATACCCAAACCATATCCCATCAATAGGTAAAAGGTATACCAACTGGGAAGGAAGTAATAAAACTTTCTTTTTTCATAGGTGATCATCTATGTGATAAGAGATTATATTAAGGCTGCAAGATATGTGGTTAATATACAAAAACCAAATGCTTTCCTATATACCAACAATGAACAAGTGAAATTTGGGATTAAAAATATACTTTTTATATTTAGGTATAAGTTTAACAAAATATGTGCAAGATCTGAGAAAACTATAAAATTCTGATTAAAGAAATCAAGGAAGAACTAAATAAATGGAGTGATATTCCATGTTATGGATGGAAGATTCAGTTTTGTCAAATTGACCTACAGATTCAATGCAATTCCAATCAAAATTCCAGCAAGTTATTTTGTAAATATCAACAATTGATTCCTAAAGTCTGTATGGAGAGGCAGAAGACCCAGAATAACCAACACAATATTAAAGGAGACAAAGTTAGAGGACTGATACTACCTGACTTTAAGACTTACTATAAAAAAACAGTAATCAAGGCAGTATAGTACTGGTACAAGAATAGACAGATAGGTCAGTGGAATAGGAGAGGGAACACAGAAATAAGTCTATATAAATATAATTCTCTTAGTCAGCAGGTGCAGTCTATATAAATATAATTCTCTTAGTCAGCAGATGCATTGCTGTGGCAAAATACCTGACAGAACTAATTTGTGGGAGGAAAGATTTATTGAGGCTCATAATTTTTAGGATTTCAGTCCATAGAGGCAGGGCACGAATGGCAGCAGGGCAGGAGGCAAGGCATGTGGCAGAGGACTTCATGCTATGGCAGATCAGGAACAGAGAATGACTAGAATTGGGGATCCAGGTAAAACCTCCAAAGGCCCAACCCCAGTTACCCACCTCCACAAAACTAAATCCCAGCTTCCAAAGTTTCACACCCTCCACAAACACTGCCACCACCTGGGAATCAAGCACCCAAACACATGACCTTTTAGGGGACATTTTAGATTCAAACCACAACAATAATCAACTGATTTCTGACAAAACAGTAAAGGAAATACAGTAAAGTAAAGACAGTCTTTTCAGTAAGAGGTGACAAATAACAGGACATCCACATGCAAAAAAAAAAAAAAAAAAAAAAAAAAAAAAAAAAAAAAAAAAAAAAAAAAAAAAAAAAAAGAATCTAGATGCAGACCTTACATCCTTTACAAAAATTAACTCCAAGTAGATCATAGACTAAATGTAAAACAGACAACTACAAAATTTGTAGAAAATAAAATAAGAGAAAATGTAGTTCACCTTAGGTATGGCAATGGCTTTTTAGATACAACATTAAAGGCATGATCCATGAGAGGAATAATTAATAAAGTGGATGTCATTAAAATAAAAACTTCTGCTTTGTGAAAAACAGTGTCAAGACAATGAAGAGACAAAGGCACAGACTGGGAGAAACTTGAAGAAAATTAATAAAGCACTCAAAATATACAGAGAATTCTTAAAACTCACCAATCTGAAAACAATCTATTTAAAAATTGTGCAAAAGAAAGCTGGGTGTGGTGGTACATACCTATAATCTCAGCACTCAGGAGTCTGAGCCTGGAGAATCACAAGTTTGAGGCCAGCCTGGGCTACAGAGTTAGTTTCAGGCCAAACAGGACGCACAGAGAGACCCTGTCTCAAATCAAAAAAAAAAAAAAAAAAAAAAAAAAAAAAAAAAAAAAAAAAAAAAAAAAAAAAAAAAAAAAAAAAAAAAAAAAAAAAAAAAAAAAAAAAAAAAAAAAAAAAAAAAAAAAAAGAAAAAGAAAAAGAAAAGAAAAACAAACCAACCAAACAAACAGAAAACTGGGAAAAAGACCTGAGCAGTCACCTAACAAAAAATGATATATAAATGGAGAATTTGTATGTCAGTTTGTGTATCACTATGACAAAATACCTCACAGATACAAACTTATGGAAGGAAGGATTTCTTTTAGTTTATGGTTTTGGAGGATTTCAGTCCACAGTAGCAAGGAAAGCATGGCCAGAAAGGCAGCAGAGGAACGTATGGCAGAGGAGAGCTGTTCAAATCATGGCAGACAGGAAAAGAGTGAGAGACTGGAACCTCTAGGGGCAGAGTAAACTTTCAAAAGCCCACCTCCAGTGACCTATTTCTGCCAACTAGGTGCTACCTCCTAAAGGTCTCACAGTGTCCTAAAGCAGTGCTACTAGCTCAGGACCTAGCATTCAAATATAAGCCTGTGGTAGCGGGGCCATTTTATATTCCAGCCATAACAGAGAATAAGCATATGAAAACATACTCTTTATCATATGTCATTTAAAAAGTACAAACTAAAATAATGATAAGATACCACTGCATACATATTAGAATGGCCAATATTCAAAACACTAACAATGCTAGGTGCAGTGGCTCACGCCTGTGATCCCAGCAACTTGGGAGGCAGAGGCAGCAGGAGGATTGCAGGTTCAAGGCCAGAGGCAGCCTGTGCAATTTAGTGATACCTTGTCTCAAAATAAAAAATAAAAAATGGGCTGGGCATGGCTGGGGGTGCAGCTTAGTAGTAGAACACTTGCAAAGTATGTGTGAGATCCTGAGTTCAACGCCCAAATACCAAAAAAAGAAAGAAAGAAAAAAAAGACAGGAAGGAAGAGAAAGAAAGAAAGAGAGAGAGAGAGAGAGAGAGAGAAAGGAAGGATGGAAGGAAGACAAAAGAAAACAAAAGAAAGAAAACTAACAAAGCCAAATGCCAGAGAAGTTGTGGAGCAACAAGAACTCTCAGTCATTTTTGGTAGGAATGCAAAAAGGCACAGCCTTTTGGAAGACAGTTTAGAAGTTCTTTGTTGTTGTTGTTAGGTGCTGTCAAGTTGTGTCCAACTCATAGAGACCCTCATAGGGTTTTCAATGGCAGATTGTTTCGGGATTGCCTTGGGAGTGGGTTGTCACGTCCTTCTCCCATTTTTGCAGGGCTGGGAATCAAACTTGGGACCTCAGAGACTGCAGAGCGGCACTCTACCAACTGAGCTAAATCCCAACCCGCTAGAAGTCCCTTAGAAAACTAAAAAAATCATATCATCTAGTAATTATCCATGATTCTAATTATATGACATTCTGGAAAAAGCAAAACTACGGCAACAGTATAAGGATCAGTAGTTTCCAGGAGTTATCATGTATTCTCTAATCTAACCTGCATCCTTACAACCGTTTTAAAGGGCTACAAAATCAGATGCAAATTAGAATTGTGCACAGTTTGGATTGGCAGTCAAGTTAGGAGAGAGGGATCAACAGGTAAGGCACAGAGGATTTTTAGGGCAGTGAAGTTTTTCTATATGATACTTTAATCATGGATACATGTCATTATACATTTCTCAAAATCTATAGAATGTACACCACCAAGAGTGAACCCTAGCCAGATGTAGTGGCTCATACCTATAATCCCAGCAACTCCGCAAGCACAGGCTGGAGAATTGTAGGTTCAAGGCTAGAGGCAGCTGTGTAATTTAGTGAGACCCTGTCTCAAATTAAAAAGTAAAAAATGGGCTGAGGAAGCAGCCCAGTGGTAGATCATTTGCAAAGAGCATGAGAGGCCCTGGGTTCATCCCCCAAATACCAGGGGGAAAAAAGAGTATATCCTAGTGTAAACTATGAACTGTGGACTTTGAGTGGTAATGATACATCAATGTAGGTTCATTAGTTCTAACAAATGTACTACTCTGGTGCAGAATGTTGATACTAGGGGCAGCTATGTGGTAGGGTAGGGCAGAGAGAGTATAAGAATTCTCTGTAATTTTGCTCAGTTTTTTTCTGTGCCTTAAAAATGTGGGGAGTTTTGTTTGTTTGGGGATGTTTTTACTTGTTTGTTTGTTGGCAGACAGGATCTTGCTATACAGTCTCCAAACTGGCCTTGAGCTTGCCATCATCTTGCCTCAGTTTCCCGAATTCAAGGAGTATAGGCATGAGGCACCCCACCCAGCTAAAGTCTATTATTTTTTAAGACAATCAAAATGGGCTTAGGAAGCAGACAGTTCTCAGAACTATAACTATCCATCAAGCATTAGTAATCAGGGAAATACAGATAAAAACAGTAAAGCATCACTAGTTTTCCCATCAGATTGGAAAAAGTTAAAAACACTCAAGTCCAAATTTGGCAAGGGTACAGGAAAATGAGGACAAATAAACTGTTGTTAAAAGTGTAAATTGGGCCAGGCACCGTGGCACAAGCCTATAATCCCAGTACTCAGGAAGCAGAGGCAGGAAGTTGGAGAGCTCAAGGCCAGCCTAAGCTACATAGCTAATTCCTATTTCAAAAAGAAACAAACAAACAACAACAACAACTACAACAAAACAGTGACGGGGGATGTAGCTCAGTGGTAAAGCACTTGAATTACAAGGCCCTGGGTTTGATCCCAAGCATGGAGGAAAAAAAGGAAAAAAGTACAAAAAGTGTAAAGTGCTACAATCTTTTCAAAGAATATTTTGGTAATATGTATCAGAATTTAGTCTATGCATGCCTTTGAACTTAGCAGATTCATTTCTAGAGAAATATTCGTATATTGCCCCAATATACAATGGGTGCCCAAAAATGTATACATATTTTAAGAAAGGAAAAAAATGTATTAAAACCATAATATTCAATACATACCAATAACAAAAGATGAAATCAAGCCATATTTGACTTCTGCAATTATAAGAGGTGCTCATATGGTTACCATAGCAGAAGCAGGACTTATTGCTGTGCAAGTCCTTCTGGATCTTCCTTTGTGCGCGTCATACACAGTACCATGCATCTCAAACTTACTATGAATGCATGTAATTGTTACATACTCACATCTCCATTGTTGTTGTACTTCCACAGTGTTCTCAGATTTCACATACCACTTCAAAATGGTCTTGGGCTCCTTGAACAACTGTGCTTCCACTATTTTCTTTGACTGTTCTGCCTACTGCATGGTTACACTAGCATTCACAGGATTAAGGCCGCCTTTTGAATGAATGTCTTACTACACATTGCTATCATAATTCATTCAACTTCAAAAAGTAATATAGAGCTAACATCTCTTAAAATGTGTATATATTTTTGGCACCCCTAGTATACATGCAATATGGATTGTAATACATGAATCTGGACATAACCTAGGTAATACATGAATCTGGACATAGCCGCAACATTCACCAAAAGGAGAATTGTTGTTAGGTGCCGTCGAGTCATGTCCAGCTCATAGCAACCCTCATAAGGTTTTCAATGGCTGATTATTTCAGGACTGCCTTGGGAGTGGACTGCCATGTCCTTCTCCCATTTTTGTAGTGCTGGGAATTGAAGCCAGGATCTCAGAGACTGCAGAGTGGCGCTCTACCAACTAAGCTAAATCCCAGCCCCTAAAAGGAGAATAGTTAAGTAAATTATGATACCTGCATAGTTTGGAATATTATATGGCAACTACAGAAAATATTATAGAGGGATAACAAGGAGGTTGTTGAGGGAAAATGTAAGTTACAAAGTATTATGAATAGTTTGATCCCAGTTTTATTTAAAAAAAAGAAAAGAAAAGAAAAAATGAAAGAATGGCTCTTTAATGGAATCTGCTTGATGTTTTTCTCATGATTACACTAGGATTATGGGGAGGAAGGCCAGGGAATAAAGAAATCCTGATACTCACTGACCATTTTACTCTTCCATAGTTTTGCCTTGTTTCAGAATGTTATATAATTAGAAACATACCCTTTTCAGATTGGCTTCGCTCTCTTAATAATATACAGTGAAGGTTTCTCCGTGTCTTGTGTGTGTGTGTGTGTGTGTGTGTGTGTGTGTGTGTGTGTGTGTGTGTGTGGAATTGAGGGCTTAAATCCAGGCCTTTGCATATACTTTGTAAGCACTGAGCTGCACCTCTAGTTCCTTTTTTATTTTTTATCTTGAGACAAGGTCTCCCTAAGTTGCACAGGCTGCCTCTGGCCTCAAACTCTCAATCCTCTTGCCTCCTGAGTCCTGCCTCCTGAGTTGCTGGGATTACAAGTATGTGTCACTGCACCTGACTCTCTAGGTCTTTTCATGCCTTGATTGCTCATTTCCTTTTTGCACTGAATAATATTTGATTCTTTGGATGTGCCTCAGTTTATTTTTCCATTCATCTACTGAAGGACATGTTAGTTGCTTATAAATTTTGGCAGTTATGAATAGAGCTGCTATAAACATTTGTGTGCAGGCCTTTGTATGGACTTAAGTTTTCAAGTTCTTTGAGCAAATACCAAGAATCATATGTTAAGGACGGGCTGGCATTTAGCTCATTGGTAGAGTGCTGCTCTGCAGTCTCTGAGGTCCCAGTTCAATTCCCAGCACCACAAAAATGGGAGAAGGATGTGGCAATCCACTCCTGAGGCAATCCTGAAACAATCAGCCATTGAAAACCCTATGAGGAAGGGAGATGAGTCATCATACCACAGAGACACCTGCATCTCCATGTTCAATGCAGCGCTTTTCACAATAGCAAAGATATGGAATCAACCAAAGTGCCCTTCAACAGAAGAATGGATAAAAAAACTATGGTATATATACACAATGGAATACTATTCAGCAATCAAGAAAAATGAAATAGGGTCATTCTCAGCAAAATGGATGG